>BROG01000014.1:2052500-2125000 GCA_030159075.1 Atrina japonica
TGACATGTACTTTTAATATATACTTCGGCCGATGAAGAGGGGACGAAGAGAGGAGTACTTTTCCTCAGAATTCGAACAATGAAATGTGCCATTATATGCGTTATTTTTTTATTTATATTTATTGATATATCGATGCCTTTTTGCGAATACCTCCTTTGGTGTAACTTTGTTTAAACTACACGGAAATATAATAATGATAATTAGTTATCGTTCCCTTTTCCTCATATATATTTTGGTCCTATTTATGATAATGTTGAATATAAATCTGGTTTTTAGTGAAAGCATGCGCACAAAATATTAAGCTGACAAGGTCACATGCTCTAAATAATCAAACTCACAAAAGACACATTGATAAACACAGCACATTAATTGGGTATCTACAAGGTATATGTCTGGTATCCGGTGTGTCTTTTTTATGTGTTTCGCTATGATCTCGAAGTTCGAATGATACTACTGTACATGAAGAGTACTTTATCTGTAAAGTAGAAAATGTACTGCTGTATGGTGATATGGAAAGGTTATATTTGGTCACCCTGCGCATCTCGCGTGACCCCTTAAGGAATGATAACAATTTTCTGTTTACTTTTTAAGTAAGATCTATAACACAACAGAGACAGTGGAGTATCAAAATACCAAACTCACATGTAAACACGATACTTTGCACATACAAATGAAATGATAAGGCGACAGGTATGGTTTTGTTTGTAGTTGTCAGATCATGTTGCTGGCTTCTCTCTTTATCAATCACTCACTTTGCGGGGACTTCTTCAGTTGACGGCAGATTTATGTCGGTCTTATGATTGTAGTGACTAGGGGGAATACAAACGACAAAGCGAGTTGCACATGTTTACCTGTAATCGCCTGTAAATCACCTGTAAACGTAATCTACAAACAGCTCTCGATGACCATTATCACTAGATGAAATAAATAAGCGACTTTGCGATAAAATCTGTCCATAGGTTATCATGATTAAAAGGTTCCACCCTACCAAAGGTGATACTAGTTTCATTTACGACCGACATATTTTATCGGAGGAATTTAATGGGAGTGAATCTTCTGTTTGTATTGGATGCAGATTAAATGCTTCTAAACACTCATACACATTAAAACAAGACAAAAGCTACCAGACAATGACAATCTATATTTCCTTTCGGGCAATTGTTTTCAAACTTGATTTACATAGATAACTTTCCAGTTACATGCTGTAGGTCACGTTCCAAATGTTTGAGTTTACAGAGGCAGGTGTTTGTAAATATAATTGTCCTATATCATTGTTTCTATTATATTATATATCAAATAGTTACTACAGGATAAAATACAAAAACAATCACTCCCTTTTAATTTTCGCTATTTTCACCCTTAGATGAGAGGGTGAATTTAAAATGGAAGAGAAATTTTCATGCTAAATAATCGCCATCAATGAGACTTAGGCGATTAAGGGCAAATTTAAGATGTATTGAATATCTTTTTTTTTCGTGAAAGGGCGAAAATTCCAAGGTATAGAGTATGCCCCGTAAGTAATTCACGACGAAGAGTCATATCAATGGCATATATTGGCACATGTCGGCCACAGTCGAACCTATTCGAGGTCTCATTGATATAAAATATCATCCTAACATTTGAGGAAAAAAACTGAAATATTTTGATGATGTAAAACGCACATTAGTACAAATCCCTCACCCCCAATATTTGATCTTTGTGGTACAGAAACATATCGCTTGACAGTGTAAAATTTAATTCAGACTCAAATGAAGAGATGAAATGTGTTAAGGATCGGAACACCTTGTCTTGGGAGGATGGGGCACTATAGGCAATCCATACCACTCATTCTATCTAAAACGATTGGATTGGATTTGGAAATTGATACATACCTGTGCAGGTATGTCCTTGCTTACATTGAGAAGTACCATATGTGCTAAATTGTGAAAATTCCAATGTATATTGATACTGTTTCATACCTGGAAATGTTCGGCATTTCCTTCGTACATAAAGGGCGAATTTAAAATGAAAGCGAAAATTTCGAGCTAAATTATTGAAGCACGGATATACAATCAATCTATGATACTATAAGGATTTAAGGCGAATTTAAGACAGGGTTAACATGCTTTCTGTCGTAGACGGGTGACAATATACTAGGGCGAACATTTCCAGCTAAACAGTATATATATTTTCAGTAAAACGGGACAAAAAATAAACCCGAATGTTTGGGGAAGATATATCCTAATTTACAACCTGTAAACGGTTGTAAACTGCAACTAAAACCACTACTTTAATACATATACATCAATGCCTTCATCTCATGTCTAACTTTAAATGGCGATGGGGGGGGGGGGTGGAATAGAAGCGTTTGACTTTTAACCCCACCCCGAACCTCTTGACTACTGTGTATTGACTTCTATATATCTCTTCAACTAATTCGCTGAAGCACTTTTGTGATGAAGTAAAACTGTTACATCGCTTCCGATACATTTTGTTTGGTACTTTATTGAAAAATCAATTGCATAGTGATTAATGAACTGTCGCTGGCACGGAAACTAATGAAGGAAAATGATAAATTATTGAGTCTGATTACACAGAACATATGCATTCAAGTAAGTGTGAATTCGTTGTACATCAATCATTGTAATAGGACGGTAAAGGTATCAAAATTATCATTATCATACACACGCTGTCAATAAATCAAGTCAAATGGCTTTCTCTGTACTGATAAGAAAATGTTTGATAAATGTGTTTGAATTGTAAATAGGTGAGTTGTGGTTCTTTGTTTTATAGGAATAATGAAGTAGTACTCCAAAACTTTAAATTAATGATGTTTTACATGTATATTTCACATAAACACAGCTGTTTCCAAAGCTCATACAATGTGAGATTTACGAGAGTGAAGGAAAATTTATGGCGTCACAAAAGATGTAAACACTATTTGATATAAATTTGAATATTTATGATCAAATGGGTGAATTTTTCATGAGAATGTGATGGGTCATAAATTTTGTTGGAAGTATGAAATAAACGCGGTTTGAAGTCATGGTTTTTGGTTTTTCATATCATTGTCTCATTCTTAGCTCGGCAAACTGACGCGAAAGCTTTTAGAGGATTATGGGATCGAGTTAACTTGATGAAAATTTTTACACATGTTTATTATATATGAATGCATTATCATGCTGGCCTAAAATTTCCACAAGATAAACGAGCAATACTAACAATAAATTGCAGCAATAAATTTGTGTTTATTGTCAAAGCAAACGCCATTACAATGGTAATTGTTGTCACGCATACAATGAATAGATAAATAAAAACAACTGTAAAAAGTAAAAGTAATCAATGAATGTAAGCAAAGTGAATATGGCTACATCGGTTACAATTAAAGAAGGTAGTGAATGATCATATCACAATTGTGATGAACTTCCGCTTCCGGAATACTATTTGTTTGTCTATGCCTTCTGAAATCCCTGTATTATCTCAGTTTGAATTGCCTAGAATGTGTAATTTTAAGCATAACTGTTCAAGTTATATGTATGATTTAAAGGGGAATTCGAGATTAAGAATCAGCAGAGAAAACTAATAACTAGCATTTGTTGTATTGTAGTTCTGTAGAATTTATGTCTTGAACTGTCGGATAGACACGTGGTGGCAGAATAAATTTAAGCGACAAGTTTTAGACGGTACAAACCGTGAACACTATAACGGCAGTCGTTGGGCACGAAAAAATCATCAGTAATTGAAAAGTGTCCTTAGAATAGATCCAAAATTGCATTTATTCACAGATATTCCTAAAAATAAACGTAAATAATTCCGCTTTAACAGTTTAATACATATAGACATCAAATCAACCCGACGGTGCCTTTCCAGACAACATTTTGACGATGAAATATAATGCCGAGGACGACAATCGATTTCATTTTAAATCACCCAACACTACGTCAGAAAGTACAACAACTAATATAAAAACAAGATGATCAGATAACGATGCCAAACGAGAAGTGTGTGTCCTTATAAACCTGTTGTTAGGGTTAAGTTTGTGTTGTAATATTATCTTAAATTAGTTGAAGGTGTACAATTAGTCCATGCTTTGCCGACATACGTTCGATGTAAATGAAATTTGACAGGAAAATGGGGCACTCACTCTAAGATATGTTGTAAAACGACTTCAAAGGATGCAAGGGTACTGATGGAGCCAGACAGTTATACGTAATGAATAATGTACTGTTTACAATGCAAATGATTTTCTTGTGCCAAGTCCTTCATCTGTCTTTCGTATTGTTCTTCTGTTTTCACTTTCTGACAAGCTGTAATTCTGTATTATCACACTGGCTAAGATTCGTGCATAAACAATAACAAGAAACAAGCTGCGATGCTTCGAATCAGAAATAAATGGCTAGTCAAAGGAAATAATCATCGTAGTACACAAGATGATACTAGAACCAAGGATATTTAATTACTGCTGTCAGACATCGTCAATCCAAAACTACACAACTCGCGGTAAATTAATAACTCTCATTCACTCAATACAACTCCCGTTGATCAGCGTTTCAGTCTGTTTTAGCAAAAATAAGATCCAACTGGCGACATGCGAACAGTGTAGTCCTCAATCATTTTTTCATTTGATTCAATCTTTTACTACTTAAGATATTCAATATTGAATGCCTTGCATGTTATATTTGCACTTCTATTCCAATAAGCATGAATGAAACTTGATAAAAGGGATTTTTTCGAAATAATAAAATTGTCTACAACGAAACTATAATACAAAAGGGACAAAGACGAAATACAGAAGTTCTGAAATATCGACTTTTTATTACCAGATGTCGAAGGGAATTATGTGTTTTTGGCTTGTGTTGCTTTTTCAATTAAAACAACATTATGTGTCTTTTGTTGTTATGGAACTTCAGTTATTTCATGCTTCACTGCGACCTATTTGTTTCGATTTAATGTGAAAGCATCATCCTCTTCAATGGTGTGTATTTATTTATGGTTAATACAGATGAACTGTGAAGAATTAGATAAGTTTGCTATTTTAACTGACGCCCATACACAATTCGGTGTATTGTTATTGTGATATTGACAAGTACATGACAATTATCAGTTATCGATACTTTCATTATTTGTTTCATACTTAAATCTTGATTTAAATTAATTTTAGTATACATGATACTTTTCATTAACACATTGATTTCGGATTTAGATATTGTCAAATATTGTAGATATTTTGAGTTAAAGTTCTTGTGTTGGACAACAAATCTTCAGCACATCTCTACACACAAAGATAAGTTGCTGAGTTCAGGATGCTTTCCACCATATATTTATAGGTCCTCTTCACCGAAATAATGATGGCGGTCAACCACAAACTTTAGACGTATTGTAAAACAGCTTATTCAAGGAACGGTAACGGTGTTAATCAGGTGTTTTCAAATTGAAAAAGACACCAAGCTGTTTCTCTATACACAACACAGAATTGGAAATAATTATTGCTCGTATGAAGAAAAATTAAATCGTATCAAATAATATTCTGAGTATATATTTGATATTCACTATATTCACAGTATTCACGACTTTGATAATTCTGTGAATGTAGGAAACAATGAATATATTTTTTATTTAAATCTTTAAAAAAATGTATATATGTAATATCTAACGGATAGTCTTTGCATGACCTGATGATATTAAATGCCACTTTCGATCCGCGAATTAAAAACATTTCCGTCGTTTCGGGAGGGAAAATAATGTGAAAAATACAACAATTAAACACCTATTCAGCCTATCTTGAAGAAAGTCCGGTTACAAGTTATCCAAGATATGTTACCGTTTTTCTCAAAGTAAACAAACAACATTTCTATAGAATCAGTTTAAGTTCCTGTGGGACCCGAACCCACACTGAAGTTTCAAGATTTGAGAGACCTCAAAGACTAAAACGTGATGCTCTAACCACTTTGTTACGGAGACTCCCACTTCAAAATGTGATTTTTAGGATTATAATATTATGATGCAATAAACTGTCCACGCATTTGCAATGTATCGCTAATATACAGTTCAAGATCGTTCATTTGTCAAATAATACGAAGGATTTATCGCCTTGAAAACTTACAAATAAACTATTCATCAAGTTTACTGCACAAAATGACACAAAGAAGAATATTACATTATATGTTTTTTATATTTTTTGACCATATATTTACTCTTCTTGTGTGGCGCATTAATGGAACAATATTTAATCTTGATCTTTCGCCATTCACGTGACATTATGATGAATTGGATTTTACGCCCAGCCAATCGTTGAGGTGGATACACTTTGATACTTAAGTAGTTGCCCATAAATAGTTATGTGCAATTTTTCAATCATGTTTATTTACGAATGATTTTGAACCAATAAAAACCCCTCGTGGATCTTTTGTGGATCCCATAACATTGAGCTTGAACTGTTTGTGGCTTCTTATTGGCTAACGATTTATATCACTATCACAAATTTCAATACAACATTGAACATTAGCCATGGATCTTGAATGAAAAAGGATGTAAACTGTGTAAATATATACATAAAGCACAAATACAGAGACAACAAGGCACCTGGGAACTCACCATGCCCTGGTTGCGGTTCGAACTCTCCATCTATGACACCAATCGCCTGACTGCCATGCACACCGCCTTTATCACTCGGTCATCTACGCATTCACTAAAATGGATGTTGCGATTGCAATGTTTAGGGTGTTCTAAACATGATATCTCTACGATCGAGTTATCACGTTCGGAGCACTAAACAGTCTGGGTGTATTGTGACCGTCTGATTACTAGCGTATGATTGAATACTTGTGTATGGTGGAAACCTCCATTAAATGTGCTTTTAACAGATTGTGGGGCCTCTGTGGCCGAGTGGTTAGAGCATTGCGCTTTAAATCACACGGTCTCTCACCTCAACAGATTGTGGGGGTCAATATTGTCATTTGTAAGATCAAAATTGTCATATGAACTGTCATGATTGTCATGTGAACGTCAATATCTATATGTAGGGTCAATACAATCACTGCTAGGGTCAAGTGTGTCATTTGGACGGCCAAATCGTCATGAGAATGGTCCAGATTGTCATGTGAATGGTCAATACTGTCATGTGAACGGCCAAATTGTCATATGAACAGTCAATATTGTGATATGAACGGTCAATATAGTCATGTTTAGGTCAATATTGTCATGTTTCGGTCAATATTGTCATGTAAACGGTCACGATTGTCATGAGAACGGTAAAGATTTACATTGTAGGATCAAGATTGCCATGTGAACGGTCAAGATTTTCTTCAGATAATAAGGTTGTGGGCTAGATACCTTTACTTCTTAGACCTTCTACCTGTACAGTTCATCCCGCTTAAGACTGACCCAATTCATGATAATCGAATAGATTAAAACATAACTCGGAAATTATTCAACATATCTTCTTCAAACCCAATGTACATGTCAAACGCCTAATATTGCCTTTTGCAATAGTTATTTTTTCCGTTTCCATAGTTATAGTGTTTGAGTGGCTTTAGCTTTTATTTGCAATATCAGTGACAGAGCACCTTGAGATAAAAAAAAGAATTTGTCATTTGGGATACGAATGTTCTAACAAAGGGCTTCTGCTAGTAGTTGTGTCAAAGATGATTATGCCAAAATATTTAAAGACGGCCATATTGTTTAAAGAAAACTATTGAGAATTTAGCTTTAAAGTCCTCGATAGATTTGCGACCTTCCTGTCTGATTCACATAAGATGGTCGGGCGAAGTAACCTTTTGATTATCATACGGATCATTCTACTGACTTTTCGGTTAAGACAAAAACGATTTATTCCTCACTGGATACTCTATGTATGGTGACAAGTAGGAACGATTACTCTAGCCAGTGTAATTTTAATGTTATGCTTCATCACCTAAAATTTAAACTCGCCCAAGTCATAAAAGGCTTCACAAGACTCCACCAGACAGGTTATATCGAATTTACTATACTAATACTAAAACAAAGAAACATTTAGCTACCAATATTAAGTTAACTAATTGATAAAACTGTGAATATATGAACATTCTGAAATATAAAATCTCAGAAACCAAAGTATAAATCTTCAGGATGTCCAGGATACATATACAGATATGGTGATATTGGACAACACGGACCTATGGAAATCCGCAGGTTTAACATTGACATCTAAGTCAATTTACATGTCAGTTGATACACTTGATATAATCTGATTGTCATATTTCTTTAAAAATTACTAATCTTCAGGATGTCTAGGATAAAATCGGGTGAATGTTGGACAAACACAGACCTCTGGAAATCCAGAGGTAGGATCAGACACCGTAGAGGATTAATCATCCCCTGTTAACCCATCACACCCGTCGTGACTCCATAGTCATATTCTAATGAAGTAATTGAAGAAGAAATCTTTGACACAACCGGTACAGACAGCTCACAAATGGGTATCATTTACTTAAATCTTGCGTTTTCCTTAAAGATCTTGATTTTCAAACGTGCACTACAGAACGAACTATTTACCAAAGCAGACGAACGATTACATGGAGACATCATTATTTAGTTCTTATTAACGAAATGCTCATCATCGCAGTGGTAAATTACTTTTAATACAAACAAATTCAAAATATCTGTCAGCCAAATAAGATACAGGAAGTCGACAGAGATAGCCGACACTGATAAAATTTCCTCTCGGTCTTGAAAACCGTAATGATGGACTAATTTAGCGCCAATTTGTCTGTCCAGACAGGCGATGATGATTGGTATTAACTGATAATGTGTTAAACTGACCGATAGAGTTATAAATCTTGATTGTGGGTCTGAAACTCTCAGGACAAATATCAAACTGACCAAAAGGGCAAACTACATGCAATTCAGCGATCTGATCTAAAAATTACCAATTTCTTTGAAATCCTGCATATATACGGTTGTCATGCAGTGTAAATGTTTCATTTATTTCCTAAAGATTTTAATTAGTTTGGCACGAAATTACAAAAGGAGTCATTCATGTCATTCAAATTACTGTGATGATACGGTAAAGATGATAATTTAAAAGCACTATATTGCATTAGTTTGTCATTATGTGTCAATGTGAATGTCACCTGGAATAAAAGTATATTCCCTTAGGCATACCAGCGATTAACATAGGATTTCCCAGTAACTTTAGTAAGTATTAATCTAAAAATCATGAATTTCAACAAAACTCAATTTCAGGCAAATATCTACATTTTATTTCCATTGACGAAATCCATCTTGAATGGTGACCATAATTTAAATTTCCTGCAGCGAGCACAATGTATTACGTCACTCAAGCTGATGTAAACACAGGATGTTTACTCCTCCATGGTGCCTAATCCCACTTCTGGATTTCCAGATGTTTGTGTTTGTCTGTATATGTATTCTGGACATCCTGAATATTGATACTTTGGTATCTGATATTTTTATATATACATTTTAGAACTTTATAAAATCGAATAAAATTAAAACAGTAATAAGTGAGGAGGAATAGCTACTAAACTCCTACACATTTACATTACAACAAACAATTTTTTATTTTTTAAGATAGTAGCCACAATAGCGATTTGAATTAAACCAACGGTAACTACCATGTGAATCCAGTTTATAAAAGCTGATCTATTGGCAAAACAGCACTGGAAGGAAATATGAACTTTATGCAAGACTCAATAAATTATCGAGTGAAAGGAATAATCACATTGTTTTAACGAATTTACAGCGATTTGATAAAAAACAAGTTCATAACGTGATAATTGAAGTATTTAAATCAGAATGCTTAAGTGAATGTCAACGAAAGAAATTATGACATTCATGTATAAATCAAGAGACGACACGAATGGTAGAAATTTAAGATAGTCAGCAATCAGACTTAATGATAAAATCGTAATAAAACATCACCGAAAAGAATGAAAAAACAAAATGTTTCTAAAAATTTGATTTCATAAAAATTATCCTTTCTCGTGTTTTGCCTAGCAATTTATAGTTTGATTATGTATTGATAACAATATTGTAACAATAATTTCTTGAGTGCCGACAAGTTATTCAAATTCTCAAATCTGTCTGATGTTCAAGTGTACAATTTAGGCCAAAGTATTTCAATCTTGTATTTCTTCTCGTTCATTAACAAATTGAGTTTACCTATGGTCCAAACATGGTTTTTTGTTTGTTTTACTTTTGTGCATATATTATCGAAATTAACTGAGACTAGTCAAAGGAATAGCCTCTACGATATACCAGAGCCATGTAACCTAGATTTGTGTCATTGTTTCATGAAAGCAGTTATATGGTTGCTTGAATAAAAAAATTTTGTCAATTAATAATGACAATTTTCATACATATGTCAATGCGATATATCCCGGCGAACTAGAAATTAAAGATACAACAGAATCAAGCACACACACTTCATACGTAGACATTTTACTTAAACACAGACGGGAAATTAGCAACTAAGCTATACGACAAACGCGACGATTTAGGCTTTCCCATCGTAAATTTTCCACATTTAAGTAGTAATATCCCTCAGTCACCCGCATATGGAGTTTATATTTCACAAATGATCCGATATGCCAGGGCGTGTACAACATATGAAGATTTCATATACAGAGGTAAACTTCTCACTGACAAATTATTGACACAGGGATATCGAAAACCGCGATTAATGCCAAAGTTCCGCAAATTTTACGGTCGGTATAATAGTCTGTTTCACTAAGTGAAATATTGAGTTGCCTTTTCGTTGGCGGTTGTTGAGACGTCTGTACCAATTGTGACGAGGATACACTCCTCACGTGTTTCATTGGACTTGACTGTGGATTCACGGCGGGTGTGGCCGGTCGACAGGGAATGCTTACTCCTCCATGGCACCTAATCCAACCTCTTGGTTTCCAGAGGTCCGTGTTTGTCCATTTTACCGGATTTGTATCTATGTCCTGGACATTCTATTGATTTATACTTTGGTATCTGAAATTTTTTATATTATAGAAATATCTGTGTTGTTTTGTGTTTATAATATGACACATTTTACTTTAATTGAATACACAAATTTAAAATCCATTCCTCTTTTAAAGTTCATAGCAGAGGGCAATATATACTTCTGACAAACACTGCGTCATGATTGCGACAATGAGAAAAGTAGTTCCGGCGACATTCAGTATCCATCTGCTGTGCAAGACAACGTTACTACACTGTAGAAGGATGATTACACATGCATGTAATAGTGCGGGATATAGAATGTTTACAAAAGTTCTATATTTAAAATGCCATTAACATTCTTGTACAGATGAAATCACACTGGAAGTTATATCTTATATATGTCAATGTAATGTACCATCAAATGAATATTGTATGACGTAGTCATATAAAGTTATGCTAATTATATTGAGGCAATAATATCAATTTTTCTCTTGTTGCATTAAAGTAAGGTGTAAGGTTTTTACTCGTTGTGTCATTGGTTTTGATGTTGGCGTAAAGGGTACTTGCTATGTGAGGAAACCGGAAAACCGGTAGAAAATCATATGTCCGACTTATCGACCGCCATACCATATCCCATACTCACCAACTAGAGACATTCATATCTGTTGACGTTACTTTTTCGTAAATTATTTTAAAACGGTTAAAATTAAAACTTATATATATATATATATATATATATATATATATATATATATATATATATATATATATATATATATATATATATATATATATATATATATATAAGTTTTAACTTTAACCGTTTATATATTAAAGTTTGCAAATATGTCAAAGAAATTCACCGTGTGTTGAATGCTTCTCTGCTGCAAATTCTAGTACTTGCAATACTTGACTCAATAACATGGCTATAAATTCTCTTTTTCCAATTACATCCCGCCATGGCTGCGTTATCTGATCTCTGTAATCTCGATGTACAAAAACCTTCTCTGTTAAGATATAAGGTAGTAAACGAAGCATTTGCTAAAAGTAATCTTTTCCCAAGTAAGATTAATATGTTAGCTCTATAATGATGATTTATCGCTCTCTCCTTGAAATATGTGTTTCTCCGGGCTCATAAAACGCAATCTGTCGCTTCTAATGAAAATGGAAAACCTTTTTGTGTCTTTTGCAATTAACCATACAAGAGTAATGCTCGACAGCCTTCATTATGAATTGTAATGAAAATGGTCCTGATGCTGAACAAGAAAAGCAAATATATTGCACTGCAGAACTGCAATGCTTAAATCATTCAATTTTTTTGTTTGGAATGCCGTTGATGTCTGCCAGACAGACTTTTGAATAGCATCCATTTTTGACGAGGATATTCGTTGGTTGACATTTAACCTAATCGTTACAAATATCATTTATAGCAAAACCTGTATAGTTTCTTCTCATTGATGAGGTTTCTTTGATGCAAGTTTTACTCCCAAGCATGCATTGATTTATATTAAAAATTAAAAATATATATAGAGTTTGAAATATTCGCTTTGAAAATATTAAGTTTATCAGTACATCCACGGTAAATTATAAACGGTAAATGGAAAACGATATTGGTTATGTAGTTCCTCTCTTGAGTAAGAATATTAAAGGTTGTATTTGTCATTTTGTGTTTGTTTGCTGGACATATATGGTTGCAACCAGGTTTAATGGTGGAGGAGAGAATCTGTTTACAATTTATCCGTGAAGATATGACCGACTTCCTGCATGTAAACTGGCAAACTTACTCACAAAATCAGTTTAGGTTCCAGTGAGACTCGAACACGCGCTGATTTCACTTTACCTGTATAAAATGTATATGATCACAGTTCCTGTACGTTTGGTGATTGAATTTCATGGTAATGAGTAATATCATTTTTTTAACATGAATTTAAATCTTTTGTTAGGAACCTGTAAGGGCTAATACTTTGTTTTACGCATATCTCTTTCCAGAATAGTTGGCAAAGTTAGGATTAGCATTAGTTTTCTTTATTAAAAAAGATCAATTACTGGATATGTTAAAAGGTCAATGATTTGAATGATAAACAAGGTCATGTCACAGATAATGTAGAAGTAGAATATCAAAGCAATGTTGATTACAGATATAATAAAACAATAGCTTACTTTTTTCTATAGCCAAAATCAACATGTACCATAATCATCAGTTGTGATTGCATGGAAAGAAAGCACATGCCAGGGTTAAATTTCTGGCAATGTACTATTGAAAAGACACACCATCCCTCTCTAAACCTTTGTTTTTGCACATTAATGTCTAACAAAAAATTCCACTCCGAGATGCACCAAATTACCCGCTTGTATTTTGAATAATAATACCTTTAATGCTGTGTTCAGAAATATCTTTTAGAAATGATAAGAACTACTTTATGTGGAATCTATCAAATTATAGATAACACTTTTACTATATATCAAATGAGAGAAAGGCTTAACTTAGAACATGGGGATTTTTTCTATATCTATTTCGCCCGTCAATCATTATTACCTCACACAGTTTACAGAGGTTTCTAGACAAAATGTTAGTTTCAGCTCAAATATGCCAGGATAATCCCGGATGGATGGATTACCGTGTTTTTATTGTAAAACTCTTGCAATACCATTGGGATGTCAAGGTATATAGAAGTCTGAGGTAAGTTGAACGAGACACAAAACCATGGGCCCTTACTTCACAAGTACGAGACAACTTTTTTTTATTCAAACCTATAGTTTACCGTTACCTAGCATCTTAATTTAGATACCATTCGTTTTCTATCTGCAAAATATCTGATAGTAAGGAAAGAAATTATGTTTATAATATTTTTTGCTGTTTTTTACATCAAAAGTTAATTTAGATAAAGCGCCTTTTAAAATATTTTAGTGAAATAACAAGAATGATATCAGTTTAGTGTGTGAAAAACTGCTGAAACAACAAACAAAACTTTCTATTGAGATATGGGTGATCCAAAAAAGTGTCAGAAGTCGAAGTATGTTTGAAAATTTCCACGCGTTTATCCTGTTCAGATGTGTGTTCAGAAAGATGCCCTTGATCATGACGAGTAAAGAAAATGTTACTAAAAGAAAAAGCAACTTGGTTTGCTTAAATTATTTCAATTTTCCCTACCTTTGATATTTGTACATGATGTATAATAACAAATAGGACCTATACACTGGAATACAAAATATTATATTTCAGTATATTTGTGAAAATAAGGTAAGTTCAAGTGTGGTATGCGTGTACAAATAATAAGATTGAATTAATCAATTCCAAGTGAGTAATTACCAAACTTGGTTTCTCAAGCAATTTTCACAAAATATACAGGAATTTGAAATCGTTTATGCCTGTGTATTTGTCTACTTTGTAACTGCTTATCAATCTAAATAGTAGAAAAGAATTTCGCTGGAAAAAAATCACAGTTAATGCACATTCAATATTCAGGTGTCATATTCACTAAAGGTCGTATCTTTACGTATAGACATAAATGAAGACGTAGACGCCACTTATGTCTAAATGAGTTTCACTAAAGGTAATATCTTTCTTCCTGTGTATTAATCTACGTCCGAGTCTGCGTCTGCTCCATACTACTAATGATTTCATACATTACTAAGTGTAGGTTAAGGTGTAACCATACGTTTACGTCTTTTAGTGAAAATGAAACTACATTCACGTGAATAAAATGGAAACTCGAGTTACGTCTAAAGTTACATCATGGTTACAACCTGATCTTTAATGAAACTGGTCTTAGTATCCTTCCTTTATTGTTTTTATGCAAAGATACAATTGTATTCGGTATTTTAGCTGATTGCTGATTTCTAAATCACATCTCGGTGATTTTGTTTGCTTATGCCTCCGATCGTCGCACCATTACTGTCACAACCTAAATCCGATTAAAGTCCATTCTCAATGCTATCTACTAAGCCAGTCATCACTTATTATTTCTCATTGGTCAGCCTCAGTGACCTGCATATACGGACGTCACCGGGAATATCTTCAACCCGTTAGTGTCTCCCCATGTGGTCACTAATCCTTCCTCATTGGTCAACGTAATTCACATTCACTGAGCTGATATTTGCAAATTTAATAAATGTTTATATCTTACAAATTTACATTTAACATGGTACACGTTGACTTTACAATTGACGTTGTCCTTAAAAACTTTACATACTATCCATGTTGTCTATACAAACACTATATACTATCCACGATACCTTAACAAACTTTTTAAAGATATGTATACTCTCCAACTTGTCTTAACAATTTCTACTTACGATCATGTTGTCTTGGCACACTCTACATACTATCTACGATATCTTAACACACTACATACTGTCTACGTAGTCTTAATAAAATACATACTATCCACGTTGTCTTAACAAACTACAAACTATCCATGTTGTACATACCAACTCTATATACTATCCAAGTAGTCTTAACAAACTATATATACTATCCACGATGTCTTAACAAACTACATACTATCCATGTTGTATATACCAACTCTATATACTATCTAAGTTGTCTTAACAAACTATATATACTATCCACGATGTCTTAACAAACTATTTAAACTATCCTCATTGTCTTAAACTATATATACTCTCCACGTTGTCATAACAAACTATATATATTCTATCGACGTTGTCTTAACAAACTCTACTTACTATCCACATCGTCTTAACCAACTCTACATACTATCCACGTTGCCTTAACATACTCTACACACTATCCACGTTGTCTTCACAAACTCTTCATACTATCCACGATGTCTTAACAAACTATATATATTATCCACGTTGTCTTAACAAACTCTACTTACTATCCACATCGTCTGAACTAACTCTACACTTTGTCTGAATAAACTCTACACACTACCTATGTTGTCTTAACAAACTCTACATACTATCCATGTTGTCTTAACAAACTATATATACTATCCACCCTCTCCTAACAAACTTTAAATACTGTCGATTTTGTCCTAACAAACCCTACATACTATCCACTTGTCGTAAAAAATACACCATCCACGTTTTCTTGACAAACTTTACATTTTGTCTCGATAAACTACATACTATCCACCTTGTCTGAACAAAATACATACTATCCACGTTGTCTTGACAAACTCTACATACTATCATTTTGTCTTCACAAACTCTATGCACTATCATGTTGTGTTTACAAACTCTATATACTATCATTTTTTCTTCACAGACTCTATACACTATCATCACTTGTTCTCTTAACAAACTCTGTATACTATCCTATTGTCTAAACAAAATCTACTTACTATTCACATTGTCTCAACAAACTCTGTATACTATCCACGTTGTCTTAACAAACTATATATACTATCCTATTGTCTTAACAAACTCTATATCCTATCCACGTTGTCTTAACAAACTATATATACTATCCTATTGTCTTAACAAACTCTATATCCTATCCACGTTGTCTTAACAAACTATATATACTACCCACGTTATCTAAACAAAATCTACTTACTATCCACGTTGTCTAAACAAAATCTACTTACTATTCACATTGTCTTAACAAACCCTACTTACTATCCACGTTGTCTTAACAAACTCTATATACTATCCACATTGTCTTGAACAGCCTCGTATAAAGTATTTTATTGGTTATCATTTAAACATTCAATTACAAATTTGTCATTGTATTACTAGCAGTAACGCTAATGTGTCATAAATTTGATAAAATGTTTGATTTAAAATGATACCTGGTATACACATTTAATTAGATAAAATTAAGCCGTATCACGAACATATGATATTCCGATAACAATAACAAAGCATGTAGGAGTCATGTTCCATTTTGTTTTCAAAAGTTTGTATCTTACAGGTGATTGATGAATCTACAGAAAGAACCCTATTTATGTAATCTGAAGAGAATCCGAGGAAGTAATTTTATAACTTAATATACAGGTGATAGAAATATGACCTTGTACTAGAAAGTAAAATTAATTCTGTCACTTTGTCAACCACGTTTTCATACTATTGAAAAAAATATCATGTTTGTATTGGAGAATCACATGTTTTCTCACCTCGATCACTTCTGTCCATTGCTGTTCTGAATATCAAAAACTTGCCATTTTTATTCAAAGGGTGAAGATAGGTATTAGGATGTCCAATTCACACATGTTTATAGAAAGGTAAGATCCAGGTGTTGATAAAGATACCCTGTGTTTAGAGCAACATTCTGAATAACGTGTTAAAGTAACAAAGTGTTTGAATCACACGTTAGAACATTCGTCCAGAAAATTATTCTGATTCAAAATTTTACCAAAGTCAGTTTTTATTGCAATTTTGAATGTAATTTCCATTCCCATTCGATTTGCATCACCGATACAAACTGTCGGCATTCCCATGGGAACCAATTTTGCTACTTTATTCGCTGATTTGTTCCTTTATTCATACGGAGCAGACATCATTCAGGAACTGCTGAATCATAGGAACAAAAAGCTAGGGTGCCCTTAATTTGGCATTTAGATATATATCGATGACGTTTTGTCCATTAATTATGGCAATTTTCATACATATGTCAATGTGATATATCCCATCAAACTATAAATTAAAGATACAACAGAATCAAGCACAAACGCTTCGTAAATAGACATTTTACTTACTATAGACACAGACGGGAAATTAACAACTAACCTTTACGACAAACGCGACGATTTCCACTTTGCCATTGTAATTTTTCACATTTAAGTAGTAATATCCAACATTCACCTGCATATGGCATTTATGTTTCACAAATGATCCGATATGCCAGGGCGTGTTCAACATATGAACATTTCATACACAGAGGTAAACTACGGTCGGTATAATTGTTTTGTTTGTGATTATCTGTTTCACTATGTGAAATGTCGAGTAACTGTTTGATAGCGGTTGTTGAGACGTCTGTACCGATTGTGACGAGGATTCGTTCCTCATGTATTCCACTGCCTCCTACATTGCACCTTATCCCATATCTTTTTTTACAGAGGCCCGTGTTTGTCCAATTTTTACCAGATCTATATCCAGGACATCCTAAAGATTTAAACTTTGGTATCCAAGATTTTTATATATAATATTATTTTCCTTTCGACCTACCAAATACCTAACTGTTCATTCAAGACCGAATTTAGCATTTTACGCATTTAGGTGAGTGGTTGAATGACATAATTAAAACATATATGTCTGCCAAGGTAAATTACACATGTTTACAAACACATGTAGTCTAATCAATCTAATTACGCGATCTTTTAATTTTGTCAAATGTTAAAGGAATGCAAACATTATAAGCATTATTTACAACACTGAACACATAAATTCAGAAAGAATTCCTTTCATAAACTTCGATAATATCAAATCAGCAAAGATGCTAAAATGAATTCTGCAGACTGACGATTTCTTCGTTACATCTCTTAACCGTTCGATAAACTTTCAAGATCTTGTAAGTAATACTTTTATTTGTCGGACATCTCACACCCCAGTAGGGGAGGCTACTCACATGTTACCCCTTTCATTAGATCCCTTACGCAGCATATCAGAAAACAGCAGCGATGAGAGACAGTTATTTGTTTTTAATTATACTGAGTTTAAATTCGATCATACAACGTGACGGGCTTGGTATCGACACAAAGTTATTAGAGTTATAGTTCCATCAAAAGAAATTGAATTGACACATGTCTACAAACATGATGAGTCTAAATTAAATTAGGGATGGCAATCTAGTTTTCTGCTCAAAATATTTGAATAACAGTAATGTATTTGAAAATGGACAGTATTGTATTTGATTTTCGAAAGACCCGGATGTGTCACTTCATCGTGGTAGTATACCCAGTCTAAACAGTATACCCAGTCTACACAAAGTACATGTACATCTATCCAACATTGTCATGCTGAATTTTCGCTGCCTTTTATTAATATACATTCATGTCAGCGAAATCACCGTAGTTACGGTCCACAAATTTTACGATCGGTGTCGTAGCCTTGTTCACAAAACGAAGTGTTGAGTTACCTGTATGATAGCGGTTGTTTAATCGTCTGTACCAATCGTGACGAGGATTTCTTCCTCACCTATTTCATTTGAATTTGACTGTGGACTAACGGCGGGTGTGACCGGTCAAAAGGGGATGCTTGCACTTCCATGACACTTGATCCCATCTCTGGATTACAAGAGGTCCGTGTTTGTCAAGTGTCACAAACTTTGTATATATCCTGGACATCATGAAGATTATACTTTGGTATCTGAGATTTTATGTTAATACGAGTAACCGCTGGTGAATATTTGCGCTTAAAGTGTAAGACAAAACCGGAAAGTGACCATCAATTATTATATAGATTACGCATCCAACAGCAGATTTCAAGTTTCGCTTTACTCGTGCTACGAAACGTGGTGTCAATTATTTTTTGAAAATATAATTTTAAAAAATCAATAACCATGAAAAAAAAATGGTTAATGCATCTTATTTCAAATTTTGCTCTACATAAATTTTTTGATATTTGATATGAATGTTTTAAATGCGGATTTTGGAAGAAAATATTTATAAAATTCCAAGCACTTGTGCAATAGATGTAGTCAATGACAAACCCAAACCTTAAAGGAAACATTTTATTTTTAGTCTAAGCTTTGTTCAAAAGCAGTAGTATTTAAATTTGCATGTTGAAAATTCGGATATACATTACGTGAGAGAGGCTGTAAGTAGTCTCTGAAGTGTATGCATCTAGAAATGGTTCCTACAAATGTTGGACCCATTTTTATCTTCTTGGCAGGCGGCTTTCAGTAAATGCGATTCTTGGAGTCTAAATTCAAGTTAATCATTGTACATTGTTCAATGTTAGGTATACCTTGCAGATATATGCTGTTATTCCAATGCATGACTTGTGTTCTATCCCTTGAGCTACATAGTTTCCCTTTTCAAATTATTATGATACACGTACAGCTTACACGAGGGATTTTACTCATTAAAATTTCCATTATCCTGTAACGTAACGTAAACTAGGAAAACGCAATACTGTAATAAATTGTAGAAAGTCACAGAATCAACGGTATTTTAAGAGCAACTCAACTCTCTCGAAATATTTCAGGTAAAAATTGCCATGGTAACTTGAAATTTGTTAACCAGCTGTATTTTCCGAATTTATGAAAACGATATCACCGCCGGATGGAACGTTATATAATCTACAAGTAATTTTTGTTATTTATTACACCTCGTGAAACAACTCTTTGTGATATATTGTTAAAACCGACATCATATTTCCTCTTATGAAAGACGTCCGCCTGAATTTTTATTAATATTTCTGTGGCATTGAAATTTTCCACATGCAAATTTTATCGGGCTTTACGAAAAACAGGAGCTGGCCGACATGTATATTTCACCAGCATCTGATGTATTGAAACTGACATCTATCAATTTCGTTGATGAGAAAAATTGATATTATTTTGGACACATAAACCGCAATGTAACAGAAAATGATGAGCATTGCTAAGCTGTTACTGACAAGGGTGTTAAAACATTAGATATTAACATTGACACAGCATCGTTAACTTCCGACATTGGGGAATTGTTGGGATAATTATCACTGTCAGGAACGTTTATGCACATGTTGAGATGCACGAGTCAGGTGGTCTGTTTCTCTTTTATGTTTCACTTCAAAACACTTCATCACTGTCAGAAAATGACTTTAGATAAAGAATCTTTGATCACTATCTCAAAAAGATGTTTTTCAAAACGTCTGCAGACATTTGTTTCTATTTACACTGCCTGACTAGCAGGTCAGACTTTAAAGCGCATGCCCAATGTAAAACTATTTGCTGTACCAATTATAATTAAGAGTTGCAACCATCAGTCATGTACATTATAATACACAGGCTCGACAAGAATGAGATCCATCTTCTGATCAGAAGCAGGGATCTATGAGTGTGTATCTGTGGAAGGCAGGGCAGAACTGTTCCATATGTTTGAGAGACAACGACTCATTAGCTTTACAACACTGTCTGGTGTCGTGCCGAGGTTTTGACGATGGGAAGGTGACAGATATTATATTATGAGAATCTCGTATTACGTAATTCATTTCCAATTACCCTTAAAAACGTATTTCCATAATTATGCTACACTAGAACACTTCAATTATTCTAAGAATTGTATTTTGGTCATCCAACAAATAAACAAATGAATATTCTATATTTTTTAGAGGATTTAAAAACCGATATTCCGTAACGTATACAACTACCCCGTCAAACTTAAACTTAATCAAAACATCTTTCAATTATAAACGTATGTTGATGATATAACAACATGTATAATCTAAATGAGCATGAGTACTTGGAAGTCGGTTTGCGTGTTATGTATGTAATTATCTAATTAGTGGTCAACCGACACCTGTCTATGTGTAATAATCAGTTTACAGAAAACCACATGATTATGTATATATTCGTGACAATAACAGCCCATCTTAATTATGAAGTTGGCAAAAAAATGTCTTACCTGAACTATAAAAAAGCTACAAATATACGGAGACAAAAAAGCGTTGTTATTTAATCATAAAACAACTAGGTTTAAATGGAGAAAAAGTGGTTATATAATGGAGAAACTCATGAATGTGGTTTTGGCGTGTCAAACCTACAACTTGTGTTTGTGGACATGGTTTGAAAGGTGTTTGATATTTTAATTTCTGATACATGGACATGTATTGGCGTTGGTCAGATGTTATATAAATTATTTTGTTACACAATGAAACTGGAGAATAGCAGCGAAGTGTCAATATAGATGTGAATCATTATACTTATAACGTGCCAGAATATCGTGTTCTGTAGCTTGAAACTTGACAACAACGTGTAAATCATGTGTAAATTGTTAACAAATTTCGTGTAGTAACGTGCAAATGCGACATTTTTCTCTCCTTTGATACTGCTAAATCAAAATTAATATTAAACCTTGGCTATTCGTAATTTGAACCGACATTTTCTTTTTCACAGAAAATTTCTCGCCTAAACATGCTTCTTTTTGTTACCAACGTGTAGTTGTGTAATCAATGAAATTAGCAAATGGTGTGGTTACAAAAATGCAATTATAAAGCTTAGTAAAAACGGCAATTAACTAATAATTAGTATGTTAGATAGAGAGACTTCTTTGTATTTTTGGTTTTATACATCCCACAAAGAACCTTTCATATAAATGGATATTTCTTCAGCTTGAGGTGATGTGTCACGCATTTTGACTTGTGCTACGGACTGACGCAGTGAGGGTTCTTTTACAATCCACCGTGACACGGCACCTCAGTTTTAAGTCTCATCCGAAAGACAACGTGACTTTCACTTTCGTATGACCTAGTGTTTAGTGAAGGATCACTCAATATAACGTTTTAACTCTTTGGTATGTTATTTTATCGGAAATCGAATCTGGGACCGCTTGTGAATCGAAGGCTCTACAACTAGAGCACATCAGCGAACAGTTAGAGACAAATTATATACAAACCAGATAATGGTGAAAATCCAAAAGAAGAACCCAATTTACTTTTTCTCTTATTTTCTTGAATAACTTTAAACAATTTACTATAAATAATTCCAAAACAATATTATTGATTACAAATATTACAGAGAAACATTTTGAGAGCATTAAGCAACGTTTAAGACATTTCTAGAGAAATATATCTTATTCTTTATCTGTGTATGATAAAAAAACTAAATGCATATTCTCTGTTGAACTTTCATACAATATCACGTTGACCTTTAAGTATATTTGCAAGCTCACTTGTTTCTTTTTCTGTGTTTTTTATTTTGTTGTATTGCCGAATTCACAATAGAAACTGTCATCTATATTTTCAATGTATACACTGTACATATTTGTCTTATGAAGCCTTTGTTTATATATCATCTGTCATTCATATGTAATATTATTACACGTGCTAATGTACAATTATCAGTGTGATCCATGGTCATTCACGAAAATATATGGCGCGCTCTGTCTGTCCTTGCAAGATGATGCTAACATTATTTGTTACAAACATTAAATTAGGGGCGTGCTGACATCATGAATCTTGATGTTGCAATACCATGACAGGGACAATAATAATGTACTTTCTGATCTGCCAAAGTACACAAAAGCAAGAGTGAACGGCAGGATAATACAATAGTAAAGAAATAGATAATGGCGTGAAAACATTTGGGAAAGGGAAAAACAAAGTAACAGTAATCATATATGACAACATCGTACCGTCGGTACAATAACACAACATTCTACCAATCCAGCTGTATGTTCGTAACATTTTGCTTCTTCTCTTGTATTTACGTTCCCTTTGATCATTTTGTCATTATTCTACGCGCAACGAATATCGAAACAGACAAGTGAAGCAGTATAATATTACGATGTGCAAATTCCTGTGTTAGTACACAAAGTCTTCTTCCATTATCACATTGCGCTTGACGAAAGACTTCGTTGAGAAATTTGGAGGTAATTGACTTCGTATATTTTTCCAAATCTCCCCTTCTCCGAACATTTTGATAATCTCTCGTCTGTCTATTTTTTCATCTGTTTCTTTCTCCCTCTGTTAATTGCCTCCTTTCTATCTGTGTCTCTGATAGTCATTTCCTCTCTGTCTTTCTCTGATAATCTAGTCTGATCGTCTGTCTGTTTTATGTTTGTTTCTCTCTTTGTTAATCTCCTCCTTTCTTTCTTTCCTTGGTAGCCTCTTTCTCTGTTTGTATCTCTCTGATAACATCGTCCTCTCTTTTCTGTCTCTGTTTATTTGTTTCTAAATGTTTTTCTGTCTCTCTGATTCTCTGCCGTTCTGACTCTTTATCTTCGTTTCTCTGTTCATCTTTCACTCGGATACTCTCGTTATTTCTCGTCTGTCTTTTATCTTTGCCTTTCTCTGCCCCGTCTATCATTCCATAGTCTTCCTTGGCTGTTTCTCTTTCTATTTCTCTATAATAGTCTCTTCTTATCATTTCTCTCTCGCTTTTTATTTCTTTTGTATTAAGCACAGATATTTAGGAATCATGTTGAGAAAATACTTGAAATTTTCTCACCGAAAATAACAAACTCCTAAAACGACTAGGTAATCCTTCAGTCGCAATTAAAGTCTGTTTACCCGACGTTCATCACACGCCGAGTTGTAAATTGGAAACGACGAGCTCTTCCATGTATCATCACGGGACAGAGAGAGAAAAAAGAAAAGAAAATTGAATTAGATCATTGTGTGTCATGTGTGATAAAAAGACATTGTCACTTGACAGCCTCGACTTCTGAGTTTTCCATTCACGTGTAAGCTTAATTACGCACGTCGATCCCTTGCGATAATGTTCTCGTATAATTATCATGACGTAGCTACAAAGGTTCAACTTCTTTTGTTGCTGTCGCTGTCAGTATAACCCTTTAAACCCTACAGGCCCTAGACTGATCTAGTATCTAGATACTTAGGGTTGAAAGGGATAAGCAAACAGGGATATGACAAAAATGGCCGTTTTAGCCAAATATGATATTCCTTATACAATAAATATGACAAATAAAGTCAAATATTGGTAAATTAATGGAGTATGACAACATGATGTTATACTGGTACTGATGCTATGTGTGCTTGCAGGATTTAATCAATGATATTAGTTTCTGCTTGACAAAATGGTTAACCTGTTGTCAGCCATCAATATTTTTACTACATGCATGTATAAACTTACAATTATAATACAGAGTTCAACACGCCCGTACAATATATTACACTTTATTGCATTGCAGTTGGAAACATATATTCCGTTTGAACTACTTTTTTAAATTAAATTTTAGAAACCAAATATTTGATGAAATGGTTGAAGGGGCAAATACCAAAACTTATTTTGACTTTTGATGTATAATAACAAATAAGAGCTATACACAGGCATAAAAATCTAAAACTTCTATATATTTTGTGAAAATAAGGTCAGGTTCATTGCTGTATTTATATACAAATAGTAGGTTGAGTTAATCAATTGCAAGTGATGCAGTACCAAACCATGGTCTTTCAAACCATGGTCTTTCAATCAATTTCACAAAATATATAGGGATTTAAGGATTTTTAAGTCTGTGTGTATATAGACACAGACGGAAAATTAGCAACAAAGCTCTACGACAAACGCGACGATTTCGGCTTTCCCATCGTAAAGTTTCCACATTTAAGTAGTTATATCCCTCAGTCACCCGCATATGGAGTTTATATTTCACAAATGATCCGGTATGCCAGATCATGTGAGGTGGGCTGCTTGCACATGGTTGCGTTCTTGGGCTCATGGTGTCGTCGTTTGGGAGGTTTTGTGGTCTTGTTGGACATTGTTGGGTCTCCATCTTGGGAGTGTTGGATGGTGTTCTGGGGCGCGGCCGCAGACGGTGGCTCCCTTTTGCCAGTCGTGCTTTTCGGGCTTGGCCTTTATGCCGGGCTTGGCCTTTTCGCCAGGCTTGTCCTTATCGCCGAGTTTGACCAGTCCGATGGACTACACGAACAATTTTATAGCAGTCGCCTTTATTCAAAGGGCAACATAATGCGTAACTTTAACTTCTGATGTACGTGCACTAGGTATTACACAATATTGACAAGTTTAAAGATGCGTGCTTCTAGGAGAATATTCTCTCGGATAATATTTCTTTTAATAACAATGGCTCGAGTGAAATATATCGAAAACACATATTTCATTAATAACATCTGCTACGTTTTAACATCAAGGTCCATGTCAAGGGTTTCGTTGCTAGAAGGAACAAGACATTGAAATAAGAGGATGCACTGTCAATGAGGAAGCTATAAATTAAAATACAGTGTTTCCTCAGAGAATCTAGAGGATCTGACATCTCAATAATTCATTGCAAATTTATCAGAATGCCCAGGCACTTGGTTTTCAATAGCTTCAACGTGCCATTTATATATTAAAAGGAATTTAACTCTTACAATATGAGTACCACTAAATTGGTATAACTTGCAAGTAGGAACAATTTAACCTTCCAAACAATTTAAAACACCAACCATCGGTTTCCACACTCAGTTATGATCGTTAATGCATCTAGTATGGTGCGTCCTCAAGTTTGAATAAAAATGATATACTTCAGCATGAAGTACTTTGGAATGTACATTGATATTGTTACATTTTCGGTTGTTTCCAATTGATTCGATGTTAATTTCAGCAATACACGAATTTAAATTTTGAATTTTGAATAGCGTTTACGCCAAACTCAAAACATTTTCGTTATATGGTCGCGGCCAGTTATAATGGTGGAGGAGAGAACCCGGTTATCCGGGAAGAGACCATCGATCTTCCGCAAGTAAACTGACAAACTTTCTCACAAAATCAGGTTAGGTTCCAGGGTAACTGCGCTGACAGGAAGTGAGAGAATTCACGGCTTAATGCGCGATGCTCTGACCACTCGTCCACGGAGACCCAGCAATAAACGAAGTTCCTCACATGACGCCACACAAAGATGCATCCTCATTCCTCATCCTCGCTCCTCATCATGTAACGTCACACCAAGATTTATCAATCAAATATACCACATACTATAATCTCAAGATAAAACTGCTCGCTTCTGAAATAGGACGTTCGATTGTCATTATTTTGTATTTCAATAAGAAAAACTATAAATGTAAATATATTGATAAATAAATATATTGGACGCTTGTTTAAGAGTATTAATTGTCAATATAGGTGCCTTGTATTTATCTGTCTACCAAAAGACATCCATATTGATAATAAATGCATTCTGACAAGCGTAAACATGTTAAATGTGATTACTGAATAGATTGAAAGACGAACAAACAATTTAACAATACGTACATAATTATTGAATATTTCCACAAAAATAATTTTTAACAATAATAAGCAGTGTGTGCAACTCACGAATCGAATGTTCGCTGACGAAATCGAATAATATTATGTATTATACAATATGATCGAATGTACATCCTTTGTGATCAAATACTTGTCAAATGCAAAACAATTAAACTCTAACATTTGTGTCGACGAGGAAGCAATGAATAGGACACGAAAAATAAAAGCACAGACGCGTCTTTATCAATTTAAACTTGATTTGAAAATTGAAACCTATTTGGATAAATTAACAATAAAACTTGAGATACAGCCCCATACTTAATATTCCGGGAAACATTGCTTTTTAATGTGGAATGTCATAATTGATCGTGCATTCGTTAACTACCATGGCTTGGGCCTCTTAATAATGCACACTTTGACCTCGACTCTGTTTTTTAAGGTGACAAATGTTGTCAACGAAGTATTCTTTTGTTTCAATACGTTTTCCCTCACATGGTGAGTTACCCAGGTAAATGTGAAGTGCTTCAACTTTTGGAACATAATACTAAAGTATAGGGTTCTTTTCAAAAGCATGAGGTCCTAGTATTGGTCTTGGTACTGAGCGATTGGCGACGAATAGCCATTATATGTTTTTAAAAAGCAGTTAACACATTCAGAAAATTTGAACATCCTTATAATAAAAACATGTGTTTGTCAATTTGAAAGTGTAATTGGTAATGTAATATATATATTTTTTTCTCAGTTAGGTCTAAGTATTGGAGGAGAGTGCCCGGGAAGAGACCACTGACCTTCCGCAAATAAACTGGTAAACTTTCTCACAATAACAGCTTAGATATAGCAAGATGCATCTAAAGTGGTAATATTGTGAATTTGTTTAATGTTTAATAAGCTATGTCTATGAAGTGTCTTATTCAAAATGTGAGGAATTTGAATTGTGTCTATGATAAAATTACAGGTATAGGCACAAGATGTCCAAAATACAATATAAACTGAAGGTAGGTGTATTGTGATTGGATACTATACTACAGCAAAAACGATACAGAAATAGAATAATTCGTGTGTCTTCGTCAATGTTTAATACGTTTAGAGAGATCAATATATGCACCCTAATTCACACAAGATATAAGATGAAAGTGTCTAGAACAAGTATGACATAGAGAGGTATGTGGTTATAACAAATTTTTAAATATATGGAAAAAGTATACGTCTAAAGAAATATAAATCCGAAATACAACACTTTTAACTGTGTCGCAAGATGATGGAGACCGCCGTCGTTGACTTCAATGTACCTCCGACTGGAAATTGTTGATTGTATAATCAAAAGAAAACAAGAGTATAAAAACAAATTTGAAACCAGAAAAACATTTTCATAATCTTTTGTCCCCATCCCACACATTTTTGATTCGCTTCGCACGCCACCGTATATAACTATTGCAATGACATTAGAGCTGTTTTGTAGTTTTTTTTCTGGTCGTACATCAAAGTGTGATAAGGTATATAAAATACTGGTATATCATGGTGTGATAAAATGAAGTAATATACATGTATCTACTCCAGACATATAATCAGAAACATAAATATTGGCATCAAAATGATAGTGTGTTGTCTATTCCAGATAGGCGATCTTACAATAAACCAATTTGTATTGATTTTCGATAAAATAACCTAATTACCTTTAGATGTATATATGAACTAGATCAGTTTTGTTTATTAGTTTTGGGTGATTTAACGTTTTATTCGGCAAAGTCTACACGTTAGATGTAAAATCAACTGCAGATGTCTTTATGCATCTTATGTAGAGATGTATAAATATATTTGACACACCGACAGCTTCGACCTCAGTCCATTTACACTTGATACTGCATAATTTACTCTTGTGCTTCGGTTAGATATGCGGCACTAATATGAGCAATATGGCCACATCATTTGTGACACCCTTTCCTATAAGGCGTATTTTTATCCCTATATATATATATATATATATATATATATATATATATATATATATATATATATATATATATATATATATATATATATATATATATATATATATTATAATATATATTCTATTGGAATAATAATAATAATAATCATAATAATCATCATCATCATCATCATCATCATCATCATCATCATTTCCTTAAACGTCATCATTATCATCATCATCAACACCACCATATTTATCTTCTGCTTCCGATATATACGATGGCGTCTTGATTTTACTGAAAAAAAACCCAGTAACGATGTTTTATATTTTCTCTTTCGTTAAAAAAACCTATTGATCAGCACATGCACTTCAAATTTAACATACCATTGTGCTTTTATGTTTAATATTTCATTCTTTTCTTCCTTCCAGGCATCCACAGACATACAACAGATCAGAGACAGCAAATATGAAACTTTATTGTGTATTACTATCGCCCATTGGCTGCCTTAGCGAAGACTTTCATTTGTCATGTATGAACATTCGAACGTGGCAAATTACGTATATTGCCAACAGCGCCTAGACACGACAGAAAAGATCGGATGATGTGAAATAATCAAATTTAGCTCTTTTAGTCAAATTAATTTTTGACGGCGTAATTTTCATTTCTAACGTAAAATTCCATCTCTCGACAAACTCGTATCGCTATGCGCCATCTCTTTATTAGAGAAATTTCTTGCAGCAATATTGATGCAAACCAGAACAATATTTTAAAATTAGAGTTTAAAGGCAAATCTAAAAGTCAAAACGTTTTATACGTCATTACAATTATTTTTCTTTCAAAATCATGAGCATCCACATGGTATCTTTGGAATCAAAACATGACGTGTTGTCGTAAATCACTTCAAAAGACAGCTTTAACGAAATGTAAGAAAAGTTCGACGAATGAAATTTACTTTTTTAGTCTAAATCATGCTTATTGCCTGAAGAAAGTGTTCGTTTTCTTAAAAGTGTGTCAATATAATAGCTTGATCTAAAATGGTATTTGAATGTTTATGTTGTAGATTTCTTTTGAAACTACAATAGACTGCAAAAGAATTTTTACTTAATGAGTATCAAAACTTCAACATTCTGTGAAAAAAAATTGTTAAAATTAGATAAAAGACAAGTTCTGGACGAGTCATTGATAAAAATATGTTTAGAAAATAAATATTGCAAATTCATTTCCCCCTACATTTGAACATTAAAATTTTTCGTAACTCGAGGTATCCAAAGACATATTGAAGTTTTTGACAATTGCATAATGTTATCATTACCAGGTTTTGCTCCATTTTATATCATAATATGATATGGATTTAAGATAAACTTTGCAATGATAAAGCCTATGTTATACATTTAGCGTCGGTTTTACAATACTTTGGGATAAACACTCACACGAGTTCTGTCGTTTGCCCTACTTCAAATATATGTTACGAGTATGCTATCTCGGACAAAATGTTAACAATTTTAATCGGTTAGTACTTTTTTGTAATTCTATACAGCCATTAAATCCTCCATTGCACAGAAAAATAATTAATCTATAGAGTGTCATCATAAGCTGCTATGGTGTAAAAATAGGAAATTATATAATTGATTGAAACACACAAATTTTACACCAAATTTTGAAATCTATATCATGATAAGCTTGATATATGTGTGTTGGTGCCGCATGTTATCTTTTTGACTAGAAGCAGACATTCACCTTCATGTCGTATAATTTTTTTTCATTCTCCTGGATCCATTAACAATCTGACGGAAGACTCTTGGCAATGTCATAATTGAAATAATGCATGGTACACCTTTTGGTTCTATTTTAATGTAAGAAAACTTAGAAGTGGGTAGATGGTCTGAAAAATCGATTCCGTTTCCAAAGGAACAGAAGTAGGTCAGTATACCTTGGCAGATCTCAGTGTTTCATTATTTACAAAAAATGTTTGCAAACACGTACCATTGTTGCTACGTGCAGCTATTTGCGTTTGTACTTACAAAAGCACTTTTTTCTAATAAACCGTGTAAAAGACGTTTTAAAGTTCACTGGAGTAAAGCCAGTGTCAATTGACCGTGGGGTCCTCTCTTCGACAGCGTGAAATATGTCAGAAGATTTAATCATGTTTCCCCATGATATGTACACGAAAACAAATCATTAGAAGAAACTAACTATCTGAGGGTAATGATTGGACCATACAGTGCCCCAAGTTTTTATATGTTATACATTATTTACATATTAAGGTAGTTCTATTTTCATTTTATAAATAAGCCGGGAAAATCCTGGAAACATGATATACCATGGTATATACTGTTAAATTTCAAATATGCATATTCATCTCTAGCAAATGCGCGTCATAATATGTCATAATACGGACTATTTCTTGTAATAATACAAAGTATTTTGAACTTGGAATTGTTAGAGGTCTCTCAAAAGAACCACAAACCTACAGTCAGCCGTGAATTGAAATGTGAAAAAAAAACTGTAGACCATTCCAGGATTGAGACATGTCTGCCATTGTCATGTGAGATAGTCTTGATAAATGTCGGTAACGAGCAGATAGCTGGGGTGAAAAGTCACTGATTCCTGTTTTTATTCTTGATGCTATTTCACAATCAGATAGTTTGCTGGGTTTATGGTCTTTGAGATAAATTTATAACACAAAACAGACAGCAACATCTCCCTCTATCAGAATTAGGTTGAACGTAACACACAAAACTGTCAAGATTGCTTGTATATTGCAACGTATTAAGAATATATATCACTGTGGGTCCTCGTTAATTCTTGACGGAAACGAGCTGATCCTTTTTATTGCCATCGATGGGATCTGAAGTTTGACATGTGATTTGAATTAAAGACGTAATTTTAGTAACATTTTATGATTTTATTCAATTACATGCAGCTAATTTTTACTGTAATCAGCGAGGAATTGTATATACCGAAATATGTCTCTTGTGATAACTTCACTGCTATCGTTTTTCACATAATTATACTCACGGAAAATGTTGCTTGGTTTTCTTTCAAGTTTTCTATTATTGCATCTAATCTGATATTTTCAAAGCTGTATCTTTAATTGCGAGTTCCTTAACGATATGTTAATGGGGAAAATGTTTTAGAAATATGCAATCTATTTCCCAAATGTCCTAGGTTTAACAGCTCCTGATTACGTAATTGAAGGTGAATACACTGTTGCATGGTGCATGGTTGATCACAGTGCATATTGAATACATATATATATATATATATATATATATATATATATATATATATATATATATATATATATATATATATATATATATATATATATATATATATATATATATATATGGATAATTATCCCACCTCTGTCAAAATACTCGGAATTTGATTGGTTTAGAATGATACAACATAGTCTTGTATCAGGTAACCTATCCACCTGATATTAGTTTTGACAGTACCCCTCACGATTGACGTCACTCTTAGCAGAGATGTAAACAAACATGGTGGATACGTTTGCTTCGCGCTGCAAAGAAAAAATTAAAGGAGCTTCATTCAAAAAATACTTTAAGAAGCAACAAAAAGGAGGCCAACGGTGGGATAAATTCGTTATATAGTGTTTTACAGGGGTGATATGGGTCCATAAAAAGTGTTCGCCTCGCATAATACAACTTTTTTTCATGGAGCCAATATATTTCCGTATTACCCTTGTAAATACTATGTAACTAATAGTATTCAGTAATTGATCACTTACGATCTAACCGCTAAATATAAATTGGGCGTATCCGTTTGTAAAATGCTTAATTTAACAACTCATAAAGTCTTATTTGGACCTGCCCATTTCAAAGAATGGAAAAGTCCACTGCCAGAATTCATTATTGATCTGAGTGAGTCTAAATGTGACTGCAGGTGTTGATGAGTGAAGTCAATCTGTTTCTTTTCCATTTTTCTGAAGGGAGGACATGTACCTATTTTCTTGACTATCTGTTGAGATATGTAATAATTATATGACAGTTTTTGTTTTACATTAACACTAGACACTCTAGACAATATGTATGTTAAAACTGATACCATTATATCTAAGTGCATAGCATGCAGTGATATCCTTGACTATCTGTTGAGATATGTAATAATTATATGACAGTTTTTGTTTTACATTAACACTAGACACTCTAGACAATATGTATGTTAAAACTGATACCATTATATCTAAGTGCATAGCATGCAGTGATATCCTTTAGATTGAGAGATATGAATGTAGACACGATTCTTATGTCGTTGTTTTGCTAATTTCCCTTTGTAGATACTACTGATATAAACACTAAGTAATCAATATTGATGTCATTTGAACATCCCATTCTTTATTTTGACAATACACTGAAATAATTCAAAACATCTGCTGATTTATTCAGCATTATTCTCAGTTATCTTCGGCAATTTACGACTACAGGGAATTTCTTTTCTGCAAGTAAAGGGCCGGGTTGCATGAGAAAGCGACATCGATTATGGTCCGGTTTTAATCATACAATGAATTAAGATTTCCGTCCGGGTGTTTTCGTGACGAAAAACAATGCTTTTTTCTTTCAAAAGACAGCAAGACCTCAACGAGATTAATGGAGACGAAACAATAGATAATGCATGTACGAGGCATCTAGAAGGTGTATTGAAGAATAATGACATGCCTTGGTACATGTAATATTTACACATCACCATGGGAACACGGTCATGTCTGGAGGTGGGCATAGATTTAAATCCCGAACGAAGCCCAAGTAAAATTAAAATGAACATGTAATATTACAGAATTTGTGAGTCAATTTACCAAATAATGTTTCTAATAATTAGATAATTAGATTTCGATGTTTGTCATATATTGTTTTTCTCTCCTTGAGAGAATTTTAAAGAACTTGGTTTGACAAATATGCCGATAAAGTAAATGAGAAATACGAGATTGGTGTTACAAAATGATAAGAATATGTGCGCATACTTATACACAACAAAATTTGAAAATTTGAAAAAGAACGAACTTCAAGTTTTAAAAATATTCACACTATTCTGATTAAGATCGGATACCTATGAGGAATAGATACTTAAGAAATTATGAGGAAAGTTTAATTCAGCATATTTGACATTGCTATAAAGCATCAATCCGATTCAAGTTCACAATGACTGGTAATGTATATTTTATTATGAATTCTGACTTAATAATTTTAGAAAAATTGAGTGGGCTTCAATTTTATGCAGTTGAATTTTGATTTTAATATTAATCGATATGTATTAAACTCAAAAGTAAAATATATGGTTCGTTTTCAGTTTAATTTGATTTACCACAAATATATTCTGACTTTACAGCGATTTTGTATCATGCACTGATTTGAAATTTCTTTTCGATGTATATATGATTCGATGAATATTTTAGAAAAAGGGCAGTTTGTTTAAAATTATTACCCATGTTTGATAAAGACAAATATTAAACCTTTAACCACCATTTAACTTTTAACATTTAACTAATGGTATGCTCTAATATATATTGTATATGACCGGTCTATTATGATTTGCCGGTATGAAAGGGTAAAATAAAACAAGAAAAGAAATATTGATATTCTGTTAAGAATACATTGTGGGTTAATTTCCGTAGGTCATTTCTACATTGTGACTGGTATATCTTAAAAATTCCTGAATGTGTCGAATTAACCACAATAGCAAAAAAGAAAGTGAGTTATCTATATTAAATTCATGCTCAAATTATAAAGTCTTATTGACAGAAACGTTCGTCATGTGCATTTGTTTGGACTCCTTTGTAAAACTTTGGTGTTGTCAATGATATTGAAAATACCATTCTTGAGACCTACTATCTACATTAGGATGACAAACAGACATTAGCTTACCTGAATTGGATATCATTTCCTGCAAAGGGATTTTAAATCATCTATACTTTTGGAAAATAATTTGAAATTTTGAAAAGATAATGATACTGGGTAACGGATGAATGTTTATTAAACATCTTATCCAAATTAATGTATCAGCTCACGTGAATTAAAATGTCAAACAAAGATCGTTGCTTTATATCTTTTGTCAGAAGAAAATATAAACACTTTTTGACGTTATCTTAACCTGTCAGTTGTGCAGTCTTTCGTTCGTTCGTTGGAGAATACCATTGAAGGATAATTTCTGAATACCGAAGAAATTTGATTGATCTTTTTTTACCTGGCCTGAGTCACCATCTATGACTAATGAGTTAATACAAGTATATGCTCTCTTTACTATGAAAAAAGGCAATGTCAGGGCGGTTTCGTGCATTGGAGTATATATTTAACCGTGTGTTTCTTTGATTCTTATAACCGTTATTCCAGGTCGAGAAACATTTTGTTCCTGTGCTGTAGCAGAAGGTATAGTGTATGGTTTTGTGACGTAACATACCTGCCAAAAGTAAGCATTGATTAATTCAAAATGCCAAATTCTTGAGTATATTCAGAAATATTACAAAGTATATTAAGTGTAAAGCACCCAGACGATCAAATAAATTTAGAATCGCAGACGACAATACCGTGTAACTCACCAACAACAGGATTTAGCAAATAAATGGTCTTGCAAATAAATGGTTTTACGAGAAAAAAAATTAAGGAAAGAGTAAGAAAGCCAAACTGAATAATTGATGACTTTATGTATCTATGGGTACTACTTAATTATACCCTCAAAATGATTTGAATACTGTTAGAAATACAAGATATAATTATATTCCATTATGATGATAGTTTTTTCAAGAGAACACGAGTTTTGAATGTTTAAGCATGTAACTTTTCTCATAACGCAAAATTTCAAGATACCATTGGTCTAAGCTTTCCAAAGACATAAACAAACAAAATTGCAGGGGAGGGGATCATACCCCTTATTCTGGGGAAAATGATATACATACTTGTGAAAAGTAAACGTTTATTATAAAATATTTGAAGCCTGGATTTGTTGTCTTATACTTTTGTCGACGCCTATGACCTTGTACGTTATGGTAAATTAGGCATAAAAGTTTATAGTTAATGATTTATAGAATCATTATTACTTACATATGACTTAACCTTAACTTCGTTAACTATCCTGTTCCCGTAGCTTTATCGAGATGGAGAACTAAAATATGATGGATTCAAATATGTTTTTCTTTTCAAATTTCGAATCAATGCCACTTCTCTTTAAAACTTTCAATCTGTCAATGCTTTTCATCTTTTTTGTGCAAGGCAATTCAAAGATTCATAATTTTATTTGATGTTGTTAATTTATATTATTGCATTTGCAAATTGAAACTTCATTCCAAATTGACTTGAAATTAACTGATACTTCAAAAACACGAGAAAAAGGCAAACTATCCATGGTGTTTCACATAGGCTTTCTGCATTTCATATCTGTATCATAAGACATGTGATAAGTCCATCATTTGATATTACATGTAATTATTTCAGCGATGATATTGGTCTAATAACCTATTGTGAGCCTCTGATGGCGTATCACAGCATCCATAAAAACGTCACAACATCGAAACGAAAGGAGATACATTATTGACATAAAACAGGTGCCCAACGCAATCATTTGACTGAACTGTGCATCATTTATATCAATTAACTCGGTCTTCCTATACCGCTACTGACAACCTTAAAATATTCCACGGATTTTGCTTGTCAATTACGCTGATGAGAGTATCAATATTATTTCTATCTTTATTACAAAACAATGCTACTGTCACTATCCATTGGGATTCTGGGAGATTTACGACATTCGTTAAAGATGGAAATTGGCATTAAAGGAATAAAATGTCATTTTCTGTATAATTTAGCCATATATAAACCAATTTTATCCGACAGTAAAGATTGTTTTTCCTTAAGTCAGGATATATTGCATAAAAATTATCAATAAAAAGGGATAATTTAGCTCTTTGCTTTCTAGAAGTTTGCGGTGAGGGTCATTAATCTTACTGTTCTTTTCCATAAAGCGGATAATTCGACAATTTGTCTGGTTTCTTCAATGAATTGTGAATCATAAAGTATTCACATGATGTAGTGTAAGAATCCGCACGTTGGCCGTGACGCATCAACATTGATTTTGCAATAAGACAAAACATTTTGAACCAGAAGCTGAATGAGAATCTCCTGCATCATTTAATTACATCTACCTGTTGATTCGTATGTACAGAAGAAAAAAAATCGGAATCATTGTAGTCACGTAATTATTTTATTTTGTTCCTCGTGTTTTAATGGATTCAAGCGATTTTCGGGTGATATTACACGCAAAGCAACATACTGGCTTCCATTATCATCACCATCACCACCACCATCGGTATGGTTATGATATTAGTTCAGTAAACTTATCAAAATCTCAGATACCAAAGTATAAATCTCTAAGACCGTCAGGACATAGATACGAGTCCGGTAAATATTGGACAAACACGGATCTATGGAAATCAATCAAGAGGTGGGATAAAGTGCCATGGAGGAGTATGCATCCCCTGTCGACCGGTCACACCCGTCGTGAGTTAACTTGCCTATAACGAATTACATATGACTTGTAAAGACTTTATTATATCAGGATTTCCTTACACATTTCGATATTGTTTGTCTGTGGGAGTTACACACTACAAGTCCTTAGTATGAGATCTCCCAATCACTTTCAAGTCGCCCTCTTATAGTATCTGTGACCGTTTAAATGTAATTCTATAGTACACATGCAACTCAATCTAATCGGTTTAATTATACTCACATCAAAAACCGCCTATGATATATATTTGGATTTTGACAACAATTGCATCTATATTGAAATGTTAAGTAGTTTAGTATTATATATAGCTAAAAGAAGATTGATTAAGTTTTATAAAATTTCTTTTTAACGCCTTCGGCGCATGTGCAGTTCATTTCCGGATCTTTTATGCTGTCATCTCATCATGCATCTATCTAAAGTTAAAAAGATCTTCCTAGACAAATCACTTTACTCGATACAACTTTTCACCTGTCACTTCAAAGCGAAGAAATTGACAGATAGAGTCTTAAATAAACATACTTAACACAATTGCGCCGTTAAAGTCATTATCGCTGTCCTACCACACAGCGTTTGGATGACATCGCCGTCAATCAAACGGAAACCGGTGTCTTATCATAAAATTGAGTGGTTGTCTTCTGCTGTTGACTAAAGCAGTAGGCATACCTTGTGTCCTGTACAACATATTGCTTAATAATCTTTGCACGGTCTATTTTCAAGATTTTTGTTTTTTCTGTGGGATTTTACAATCGATGAGAACGTTGAATTAGAAATCCATTGCAAAAGCGTTTCTCGACAATATATTTGCTGTTGTGAATTATGTTATGTCTATGGATATGTTATACTGATGGACATCTGTTCCAACACGCTGTCCCTAAGTAGTCTTTGATTGATTTTGTAGTAGTAAAAATAGATACCTGACATGCTATCTAGTATTATATGATAAATACACCGAAACACCGGCTATCAATCATTCGGGGTGTGTGTATGCTGTCGGACAAAACAAACAAATAATTATCCACTAAATGTACAAAGTCTTAACTGTAAAATCTAAATCAACATGAAGTTTACCTAAGATCAAATACCTCCGATCATACAAATTATATCCCAGTTGTTTAGAAGTGATAGAATAATACTGGTACACTACCGAGAGATAATGATGAATGACGCTATGGCTTTGATGTGACAGACTCAAGTAATCCCATTACCATTTTATCTGTTCACCTGACAAGGGCCAGTCAATTTATATGATGAATGATATAATGAGTGGAAAAACCATTAACTTTGTTGAATATTGATAAAGATTAGAATTATATTAAAGATTAATATCACGAAAGCCTTGCAAGTAACACCCTAATTGTGTTTTGTCATCCGCCTAAAATTGAAGCTGGGACTACGTTTTGATCGCGTAATCATAAATTCAAGACTTGTTTTAAAATATCAGAGGTGGATATAGATGGTGTATTCAATGTGAAGGAAAGGCTTCCAAACCAAATCCGGTTTATCATACAGTTAAGCAATGTAGATCGATACTGGTTTTGTGATTTGTAACTGAGAGATCATTAAAATAGAATGGGACAACCGAACCACATTTCTTGTTTTTTAACGCCATGTTTGTCTTATGGTAGCTCATTCATTATTCTTGAATTACATTTTGATTTATCTTGATTATATTAGAAAATAATCGCTTTTATTTTCTATAAATTAAAGGTGGATTCAAATTACTTTGTGTTGTTGTTGTTGTTGTGTTGTTGTTGTTGTTGTTGTTTTAAGTCGGTCTCATGCTGCTTTTTCAGGACGCTTTTTCTCAGTACCAGATTATCATCAATTCTGCCATACCATCTTGACTCTTCTAACCGTCATATGTTTGGTTTGTTTCCTCTGACAATATTTCCGGATATAATTCTATATGTTATGAGGGAAATACATTTTAAATTTGATAAACTTTCAAACTAATCGAAATGAATATTTTCAAATAGTGAGGTATTTCATTGTATATTTAATAATAAAATTATCCGAATAAATGTATGTAAATTACTATATATTCACCATTAAGTTATTTGTATGAAATGTCTTTTTAATGATAATTTTGCAATGATTTTGCAATGCAATGTCTTTGCCCTAAGAATTTTCCTCGAAAAATATTACTATAAAACTACTTTTCTGTGTGCTATTTAGAGTTGATTTATTTTAGCTTATGTCGGATAGAAAAGTGCATGTACAAATGTATATATGTTCTTTCTAATGCAGTGGCGGATTTAGAAATTGTTCAAAGGGGGTGAGACTGGTAACATAAAATTAAATTACATTTGAATTTAAAGCTGTTATGGTATACAATACAAAACTCACTGCACATATTTCTAATTGACTGATAATTTGTAATGCAATATTTCGCTATGGTAGCTGGCAACACGCATCTTTCAGAAAAGTTTTGAAATGTGTACGAGGCATTTGTCAGCCTCCAAACATAAAACTATGCCTGTTTACCGACAATTATATCACAAAGAGTATCCATCTAAAAAAATGTTGTTTCATACTCGATATGAAAGCTGAATGTTATAGGTCCAGTGGTATACTTTCCTGAATTTTAAAAACTTTTATTTTATTTTACAAGACATGACGGGCGTTTTGCAGCTTCCAGACACAAAAATATGACCTCGTTATGCTTCAGAAATATTCCATTGATACATTGATGAAACTCCAAAAATGTTGGGAAATTCAGCAGATATGCTAGGAGTCTGGGTGTGTCCTGCCATGGTGCATTCGGAATTTAACAAGATACCAACTTTATACTACTGTGGGTCTGGGTAAGCTCCCCAAAATGCTTCGAGCTCTGACAGGCCTTTTTATGGCTTCCAAATTGGGTTTATCTTTTCGAGTATATATATATCGATTAATTTAATCTCCAAAATAAAGTGAAATTCAGCTACGGGTAGGGGGTTTAGGAGTATGTTGATGCTTCAATGATGCATTGGAATTATGTAATTGGGAATGCTGATTAGGTATTTTCTAGCTTCCAGACACAAAATCATGGATTTTCAAGTGGTCCAGTTTATGCTTCCCAGAAAATGCTCAAAGTTACAAGCCCATATACAAGTTCATTATTTAGGTTTCAGACATGGAATTATAACTTATGTTTTTATCTCAAATGCATTAAAGTGACTGACTGATTATTTTCCTACAATGAATTGATTCTCAGCAAACGTAAATATTGCAAGAGCAATGTATTCGGAAGGGTTGAACTGAGGATTTTTGAATTCTGAGGGGCAATATCCTGGCACTAACTCACTAACTAAAATCCAACAATCCTTTAAAATAAAAGCAAGAATTTTCACAGTATTTAGCCTTCATTTCTTTATGTATAGAAATAAAAAATTCACGGGAGGTAGTAACTCCCAAAACCACTCCTTCTAGATCTGCCACTGTAATACATAATGCTATTGCGTATCAATACATGCAGTTCAGTACCCCTATAAGATTCGTAGCATTTACTGTGGAAAGGAACACAAAGTATGAAACCATGAAACATAGTAACAAAATTACCAAAATAAATTCAAGAAAAAAAGCCATCTTCCGAACTACATGTACAGTCTGCTATAAAGTACAATTAAACATCTACAATTAAACATGATATTGCTATTTAACAAACATGATATATACGAATAAGCATTAAGTGTTATAGCACAAAATAATTCGGATGATACTTTACAATAAGTGTTAGATATTTACAAAATTTTTAAGAATATAGAATTCTTGGGAGTATAGTTTCTAATATGAAATCCTATTAGAATTGGTGCAAGAGTGTCCGAGATCAGTGGTAGTTCAAATTGGTGCAAAATACAATTAAGACACAAATGTAATAATGACTATTTAATTCTTTTGGAAATGCTTTTTTTCCCTTGTGAATTGTTATTTTAATTGTGATTTTCATTTAATTTTCTTATTCATTACCAAGTGAAAGTCAAGAATTACTAACTCATTCAGAGATTGGTTTCGCTAAATTCTTTACATTTGATTTGTTTGATAATTTTGGTATCTTTGTTGAATATAACAGTTGATTTATTTTATTCATTTCAGCATTAAAATGTTTCCCATAACCTTTTTCATCAGTTGCATCCTGCCTTTTTATTTTTACCCAATTGCTCGTCCTGGATTTTTTCTATATCACCTCTGGTCCTGCCTTTTCATTTCAAATTTGATCCTAGCCCCCATAAAATCAACTGGTTGTTCTTTAATTTGGAGCCATCGTAGCCGAGTAGTAAGTCACACTTTAAACTAAGAGTTCGAGGCCTATCGGAACCTTAGCTGATTTTGTGAGAAAAGTTTTCAGTGTACTTACGGAAGGCCAGTGGTCTCTTCCAGGGTACATTGTAACCAGGTTCTCTCTCACCATTAAAAACTGGCCGCCACCATATAACTGTAATATTGTTGAGTGTGGCGTTAAACAAAATTCGAAATATAAATTTCTCATTCTTTTATGTGTACAAAGTGGTCGGCAAATAGAATAATTTGTGATTTGCCGTTTTGCTTGCTGTCGCTAATAATTACTTGTAACAATGGGTATCTGATATTTATTATTTCTGAGATTAAACAAACAGATTATCTCCCTTATCTAGAATTATCTGTCATATTAGTTCTACACCCGCGTCTACAAACACGAGATAAAATGAATTGATTATACCTGATTTATAATTTGGACTAACATTCATTTAAAACATTTGAATTATTTAAAAAGAAGAAATTAACATCAAAGTGAATCACAACATAATTGCAGAACAGAATATATTTCATTTGATGGTGAGAATTTTCCCGATTTTATTCTTCAGCTTAGTTTCGGTAACAGTTAATGCCTTACTATACAAATAAACTCGTACATCAATCGTTAGAATGACAAAACAATGTTGATTGTCAATAGCAGATAAACCACAGATAACGAAGCTACCAGGTTATCTGGGTACGGTGACCACACCTATGTATCTGATAGTCAAGTCACACATGACATCTAGTGTTGATTGTCATCTCATTAATTGCTTTTTGACATCTATTTCGACGTCTCATTTCTTTTTTGTTATATTTACTACCATTAATCACCGAATGGATCAGGAATTAATATCATGTGAGGATCAAATGAAAGTCAGTACATGTTGACGTATGCTATTGTTGACGGTATAAATCTTGTTGTGGATATCATTTTTATAATAACACTCCTTCAGAAAAACGGATATTTGGATAACAATATTTTCTATTTTTATCATTTTCTTGTATAGAAGCGAATATAACACGTGTACTTATATATGTTGTATATGTATTTACGACCTGTATAATCGACTGAAGATATTACAATAACAAATACTATGTCCCCCAGTGTATGAAAACAATGAGAAAACTCAAATTTGTTTATCTTTGATTTTTTAAGTTCGTATTTTTCAAATGTGTGAATGGAGAGCATTTTAATTTAATTCAGTCCCTTTTTATGAACCTGCTTTGTCATTGATAATAATTCCGCTAAATGATTTAATTCCAGTATACTTGTTAATTTGAAAACATATATACACACATCAATCAATGAGATTTGGCTGTTTTTTAACATTTATAATTGTACAAAGATGAATAGAATTATTTCAAAGTGTGCTGTAAAAGATTTGTGCTAAATCACAAGGATACCAGGAATCACCTTAAATGTCAACATTTAGCAAATTTTACGGTCGGTCTAATAACCTTGTTTGCAATTGTACTGATTGTGACGGGGATTCATTCTCATTTATTCCATTTGAATTTTGACCGTGGAAAACACAGATATATGTTTCTAAACATAGATCCACTATTATGTAATGAATTCACCAAGGTCACGTCTACAACATTTTAACTCTCAACACCCTGTCGATTTCCTTTAATATCTGCTGCAACTTTTGATCGTCTGCCTATCAATAATTCTTCTAAATTGTCACTTTTCTTTTCAGAGGCTGACACGGGATATCACAAAACCTTTGCCTGTTTGAGGGCAATGTGCAACTTCTCTAACTTTTGCCATGCAAATGGCAGAAGGGGTAATTATTAATATTAAAACACGAGAATTTTTGCATTTGCGTTGACAAATAAATGGCTTCCATGCAAATGGAAGTCGTAATATGTCGAAATGGTATCAAAAACACATCAATCACACTGCGTTATTGTGAAAAAATAATATTATTTTGTATACGATACATTTATCACCAAAGGAAGATGAGATTAGATTTTTTGACAAGATTGAGTATTTTTCTCTCCGATGTATTAAATTTTCTGGTGCAATCAATCATGGATGTTCTTTATTTAAAGACGATCAATTTCAAATCGTCACTCTTTTAATCCCTTTCAGCTGGAATATGTGAGCCTGACTCATTGATTTAAAGACTAACAGAAGGAAATGGAGGGAGAAACAAGCAACTGCTGATGTGAAATGACAGGGCCTCGTTCCTTTGGTTCAATACATCAATTTGTTTAGCGTTTATGAAACAAAATATATTTGAATTTCGATGCACAAGCCAAATACACTTTCATCCATCTAGCTCAAGAGCTGAGTTTAAAGATGTAATTGATAAGACTGACAGACGATTTTATCGCGATTTTGGTTTTAATCAAAATTTATTGACTCTTTAGAACCACTGGAATATAAAGTTGGTAAAATATCTAGTCACATTAAACACAATCTGTATCAACACTCCAGTACCATTGGGATCAGAAGTAAACAATGTCGTGTACAAAGAGAAACATATTTGATTTGTCAACTTGCAAAAATAGTCCAAATGCTTTAAACTGCCGCAGTAAGGTGGTAAAACGTCATTGTATTGGATAGGCCTCACATTATTTGTTTCCCTTTTTGTTTGATTTATTGATATCTTATATCTCTTCAAGTATTTTTCATTCGTATGGAGATGTCACCAGCTTTAGGTGAAGTGCCACAAATTTCAACAGTTTAGAGTTACAAATCGACATGATTGAATAAAAGTTGTAGAAAAGAATGGTATAATACGTACAATCATTTTCATCAGCAAGCATATTCCATCTTAGTAATTGTATTAATCCAAAGACTAAAAATAATGACTAATAGAAATGGACCCTTGACCTATTTATACTCACAGTGTATGTATAATTATTGTCGAAAACAACTGACAATTAAATTAAGGCTTTTGTAAATATATATATATATATATATATATATATATATATATATATATATATATATATATATATATATATATATATATATATATATATATATATATATATATATATATATATATGTCTCTTCTGTAGATACTTTAGTAATAGTAATATAATTGAACAAGGAAAACTGTGAGATGACATTGCGGCCGCAATTTTTTTTTCCCTCAGAAATCGCATTGACGCCAACGTCAGAGCCAATACAGACATTGAAGGGACAGGTCGTCCCGAAAATTTGACTTTAATATTGTCCGTGTCATTAGTCATTTTAGTGCTTTATATAATTGGTATATAATTGTATCTACTGATATGGAGTATTCTTGGTTTAGTGATATATGTAATATATATATAGAGAGAGAGAGAGAGAGAGAGAGAGAGAGAGAGAGAGAGAGAGAGAGAGAGAGAGAGAGAGAGAGAGAGAGAGAGAGAGAGAGAGAGAGAGAGAGAGAGAGAGAGAGAGAGAGAGAGAGAGAGAGAGAGAGATTGTCATTTTCATCTAGGTTTATGTAACTGCAAAAGGATGAAATCTCACGAGGGAGAACGATATACTAAGTGACAAGGAAAGTTTAAAAACATTTCGATCAAATATGGAAAAATACATTTGGTTTGGTAGCTCTACGCGATAATGGATCGCTGATCATTATGCATTCAAATAAGCATTTTGTTAATAGTCAGAATATGAATGCTAAAGTGTGTTTGAAATTTCCGTTTTTGAACAGGTGTATTTTATCAGTTCATTCTACTAACAATCAAATGTAATGCTCAGCACTTTAAATCTCATTTCATATTCTTTGTGTGTGTCATTCACATCCTTTCAAGTTTTAATGTTTGATTTAAATATTTACATTCACAAAGATCGGTTTCAGGATATCTTGAAATAATCAAACTACTAGGTATATTTGTATTGGCGTGTTTTATCGCTGATAAAAGAACGGAAATTCAAGAGAAATCGTAACGGCTAAATTTGGAGACGTAATACTTGTGATTATTAAGCCTGAATCACAGAGAAAGCATATAGATATACAGATATTCACTTTTTCATGTATAAACGACCAAAGGTATCGATACCTTTCCAGAGTTTGATAGTTAATCTTTTATGTTTGATTAGCTTGTGTATATAGATATGGAAGACCTATATCACTTTCATATATTTCCTCCAGATAAAGTATCTTTTCTGCGGAAATGTATATTTCTTTAATCATTAGATAGCAGGAACTTTTTAACTTTGTATCAAGTATTTTGGTCATTTTCGTTTTGTTCACATGCTGTTCCGTTTTCAAATTAAGTACAAATGTCCAACATATGAAGATTTCATATATAGAGGTAAACTACTCACTGACAAATTATTGACACAGGGATATCGAAAACCGCGTTTAATGTCAACGTTCCGCACATTTTACGGTCGGTATAATAATTTTGTTTGCGATTACTCTGTTTCACTAAGTGAAATGTTGAGTTGCCTTTTCGTTGGCGGTTGTTGAGACGTCTGTACCAATTGTGACGGGGATTCGTTCCTCACGAATGGAGGGAATGCTTACTCCTCCCTGGCACCTGATCTTTATATGAAATGTTCATATGTTGAACACGCACTGGCATATCGGATCATTTGTGAAATATGCAAGTAACTGTGGGATATTACTACTTAAATGTGGAAAATTTACGATGGGAAAGCAGAAATCCTTGTGTTTTACGTATCGCATAGTTGCCAATTTCCTGTCTGTGTCTATAAAAGTAAAATGTCTAAGTACGAAGCGTGTGTGCTTGATTCTCTCTAAGTCCTAGTTCGCTGGGATATATCGTATAGACATATGCATGAAAATTGTCGTTATTAATTGACAAAACGTCGTCGATATATCTTAATGTCAAATTAAAGGACACCGCTAGCTTTTCTTCTTTTGATTCTTTTGTTTCTGAATGAAGTCTGCTTCGTATGAATAAAGGAACAGGTCAACCAATAAAGGGGCACAATTGGTTCCCATAGTGCCGACAGTTCGTTGAAAGACGTCTACAAACATTACAAATTTATTGTCTATTAGAAATTCCAGCATCTTTTATCAACTTCAGTGTATTTATATGTAGAATCAGAGTGGTGTTGGACAGAATAAGTATCATGATAACCAATCACTAGATAATTAATTTTCGGGTACCACCTTTAGTGAAAAACAGCTGACTATGATTCTAAAACGTTTCTCTTTTAATTTTGTATGTGGAGTTGGTGTGTAAAGAGTAGAGAAGTCGTTTATTTTGATACTGTGAATCTGAGAAAAAGTTGTTTAGAATTTTTAAGTATCCACGTCTGATTAACACCGCTTTGGAAATAGGCAACTGTACAGTATTGCTGACGTTTCTTGTTAACAACTGTTAGTAATTTGGTAAGGTGTAGAGATAAAGGTTTAGTAGAACATTTGCTAGACCTTCCTATGTAACTCCGCTTATAAGAGGTTTTATGAAGTTTAGGTATCCGATGTGAATATGGTAGCTCAAAATCGGTATCGGTTGTAGGTACATCAAAAACGCGTAATACGGACTCGTGATTTTTAAAGGATTTCTTACTTTGAAAGTGAGCTACGCGTGTATGTAGGATTACTAAAATTCGTTTTAAACCCTAGTTCTTCTAATAAACAATTATAGCAATGTGCCTTGCAAATAAAAACTACATTATTTGAGGCTTTGTCTGCTGGGACCAGTGCATATCCAGCTCGGTTACTACTTCTGGATCACTAAAAACAGAGTGATAACGTATTTTCATAGTTTCTTTAAATTTTAGAATATGAAATTCAGACAAAAGTCTGGTTCCACGTTTTCCCCATCGTCTGGCATAATCTTGGACAGAATTCATGTTTGTTTGTTTATTGTTGTTTAATATTCAAGAATATTTCACACATATGGAGACGTCACCAAATGCCGGTGAAGGGCTTCAAATTTTGGTCTATGCTCGGCACTTACGGCCATTGAGCAGTGAGGGTTCTTTAACGTGCCGACACCTACTGTGACACGGGACGACGTTTTTCGCTGTCTCATCCGACAGACAGGAAACCAACCTGCCGCCGGCTGGACTCGAACTCACGACCTCACGATCAAGAGTCGAGCGCGCTACCGACTGAGCTAGGCCGGCACACAGAATTCATAACCAAACTGATGTTCTGTCGGCAAATTAACGGAACAGGCTTCGTGGTATTTAGGACCTCTTAAGATAAGATTACTGGGGTTTTATTTTCAACAAAGAAACGTCGCCGGTGATGACATGCCCGATAGAATTATATTTGAAAGGAGATGATGCACATGAACATGGTGATGGTGTTGTGTAAAAGATGGTTGATGTCCAGGTACTGCAAAAACTGTTTGTAATTGAATAGCTTGGATGCGATGCTAGGTGTGTAGCTATAAATGCAAGGCGTGGTGTTCAATTTAAAATATGGTTGAACACAGGACTGAACCTTTTTTATTTAGAGCATTGAGAATGTAGAAAGCGTCTATACCTTTATTTGTAAATTTAAAGTTAAGGAAAAGACGTTTCTGTTAAGAACAGTCATCGTTTGTAATGCGTGTAGGCTTGAACAGTCTGTGATAAGCAATGTCTATTATAATGGAGTTCAGTGTGTATTCTAGGGTTGAATAATCCGTGTAGGGGTTCATTCTTGCTTCCTGAAAAAGTTCATTGAGAAGTGTAAAAGGAAAAGAATAAAGTTTGCTGTGAATGTGATGAAGACCCAATTTTTTGTTAACTTAGGGTAAAAGAGATGGAAAAGGGACATGATAGATCTGTTGTATGAACGATGTCCGTGACTTCGCTTACGTTAAAATTTAAAAATGCCATCACATTAACTCTACTACACAGTGGGCTTGATAAATTTTGAATATTATCATTATACCCATAAGGGTATATGCAGTGCCAAGCTACTTAAATCCAAAATCCAATCTGAATTTATTGCAGTTATTCATGAAAATATAAAAATCACAGATGCCAAATTATTAACATTCAGGATGTCCACGATACAGTATACAAATCTAGTGAATTTGTAACAAGCACCGAAATCCAGAGGTAGGATCAAATTCAAATGAAATACGTGAGGAATAAATACTTGTCCCAACTGGTAGAGACGACTTTACAACCGCTATCGAACAAGTGACACGTTTAATTAAGTGAAGCAGAGTAATTGCAAACATGATCATTATACCTATCGTAAAATTTGCAGAACATTGATATAAAGCGCAATTTCCGATATATTTGTGACATAAACCTATCAGTTAATTGTTTACCTCTGTTTATGAAATGTTCATATGTTGAAAACACTTGCATATCGGATCATTTGCAAGATATAAATACCATATGCAGGCGATAGTAGGATATTTACACTACTTAAATGTGAAAAATGACGGAATCGTCGTGTTTGTCGTTTAGCCTGGTTGTTAATTCACCGTTTGTAATGTCTATAGTAAGTACAAAATCCAAAATAAGAAGCGTTTGTGCTTTTTTCTGTTGTGTCTTCAATTTCTAGTTTGTTGGATTATATCGCATTTGCATTAGGTTAATATGTAAAACTTTGCCAAAATGAAATAAATCTACCTAGACAATCTTTTATCTCGGCTTCACGAATTCGACTAATCTGGATCCGACAGTAGAAAATTTGAAAACGTGATATCTTGTTCTCATTTGCAGTATTAGTGATTGCAGGGGAATATATACGCTTTTGTTCACTGGCGACGACTTGACAAATCAGTGAATTAACAAGTTAACGTAATACGCTATCTAGCATTAGATACAATTACATTGTAAAATATTACATGGAGTAGGGGAATATATTACGTAATGACACTGCTTTAAAAGAAGGCTGGTGCTCTTAAAATTGGCGGCATCGAAATGAATTTGAATCCAGACATTATTTCCAAGTTATTCTGTAATTGCTTAATGTAACAGAGAAGTTTCGGTGATGACTTGTTACATCAATAGTAAGACAAACCATCAAATGTCAAGTTGTCTTTTTGCTAAAGTTGCTTTGTTTGAGACCTCTTAACAAACTGGAACCACAATTATAGATCGATAAAACCAAAACATCTAGACTTGCCAACATTTTAAATGCTCTTCACAAAACCACATAATTTTAGTAAGGGATTTATAATAGATTTACATTTCTGTTTTTAGACAAGATTACTCATAAGTCAATGATAATGCGCAGGTGGTTTTCTGCCATAATTTTCAGATAATGGTATTAAATTATAAAAGTTGGGAGTAAAGAATCCCTTTTAATTTTTATCTTCATAAAAAAAATTCATTTGTTTGTTTATTGTATGCTAAACATTATTCTGGTTCATAATGGTGAGGGAAAATACGTGGTTAAAATGTACCTGTGAAAACACCACCTTGCAGACTCAAACCCGCCCCAACCAGGGATTGGAGATGCTCTAACCATTCCAAAACCAAACGTTTTGTATTTACTCTATAGGTGAAATAACATTTTCTGATATCACGGCTTCAGAATTTTGTCTGTCTACATTTTCATTTAATACACAATTACCAGTTTAAATTTTATTTTGATTGAATAGAAACAATTTGAAAATGTATCCCATCTGCATCCAATTTAAGTCAAAAGAAATCATTCAACACTTCGAATTTTGCAATAACATCTAAATCCATTTCCCAGTGCATTACCTAATTGTTTTATTTTCTTGCATCCGATATTTCATCGTTAAGGTAATTTTTGCGTATTTGACATTATAAGTAATAACCAGTGACAGCTTCATGGAAGTATTCCATTCCTTTTCTTGGAAACAAAATTAAATTTGTGAAAAGACGACGAATCATTTAGACAAAAATGAATGGAATTTTGGACATACAGCTCCCAAAGTCATTTGTCAAAGTCGGGATTTGACATTAGTGACGGACGAGGGTGTTCCGAGAGGTCATTTACAGAAGTGCCTGACAAACAACAAATGTCGCACAGTGATGTCTATAATTTCAGAGGCGGAAGATTAATGCTACTTTTCCATGATTTTGATTTGCTTCCTCGAAAGGACTTCTGATACTGATCTTTTTGTCTTCTGATAAAATGGAAACCGGTTCATCTAATAGTCTGGTGACTGCAAATACACAGATATAAATTAGATTCGGTAAGAGCAAAAGTAGCAATTCCTTGTGTCAAAACGATGACTTTCTTGTCAAAATAATTGATGGCGAGAAGCATTTCCAGGGAAGGCTAAATTGTGAATCGTAGAGAATGAAGTCTTAAATCAAAGATTAGATGAGACGAAAGAAACATCGCTTGACACAGCAATCTTTCATATTTGACCCTGTGCTCTTAAACAGAGCCTTTACAAAACCGGATCATGTTATTAGCTCAGAAAATAAGTGTCGGTCTGCCTCAGTATTTGCTGTCTGTATTTTGTGGATAACCATGGTCCTAAGTTGGTTAGGTTAATTGATCATGATGATGGCTTTTTATATATTTAGTTGAATTTCTGGAGATTAAAACGGATTTGTATTGACAGAAGACCTTATATTTTGTATTCTACTTCAATAAAAGATCTGGATTGTGATTCAAAAAGAAGCATCCTAGACATAGAATTCTTACTGATAATGCGGTTTGGTTTTGGCATTTAGAAAATCACAACTGACAATCCGGTTTGGTTTTGGTATTTTAGGTTTCATAATCGATATTGCATTCTATATCGCTCAGTGTATTGATACAAATGCTTTTAAATGAGTAACTATAAATGGCAAAATATGTTGGCAAATTGTACAGATTTATTTTATGGAATTAATATAGTGACTTCAAAAAATTAAAACAATGATAAAATTTAAAAGGAAATCACCAACGAAGGAGAGAAAGAATCATATACTTTAGTTGGCTAAATTATTATTTAGCCGGAAGGTGATGTGTAATTACTTTCAAGAACAGGTAGTTGCCTGCATTGCAGTTTTCCTTTTAAAAAGACATAAAGGGACAATAACATTTTCATTGTAAATTGCTTAATTTTCGTTTTTACAGCAAAATGAACTGGTAGTGAGGTACTTGCGATTCATGTAAACTCGCAGAATACTCCAATGTTTGCCTATTTACATTGTTGACATTATGAATGGTAAGTTGTATATCAATCATAAAACCCAGGTGAGGGGCAAAGAAAATAATTAGAAATATTTTTACACTGCTTAAGAACCCAGTTTTCTGAATCTATCGTCGAATGTTTAAGCTAATAACTCAAAATAGTTTGAAAACTTTCATCTCAATTTTAATTTCTATACCACCAGGACATTTAGGTAATCGATCCCTTATAAAGTTAGTATTGAATATTTCAAGAGTTTTAAGAATTCAATACAAATTGTAAAATGTCCCACCTAAATCATGGAGCTAATGATTCTTTTTTGAAAGCCTTTTCTGTAGATTGACAATGGAAGGGGTAAAGGTTGTTTTATCTTTTTTCCAGAGGATCAACATATCATAATGTGAGAAATTTCATACTGAAATTAGTTTTCAGCAGTTCACTGTGAACAAACTAATTAATATTCTTTAATCTTTCGTTACTTTAGGAAGATGAGCTGTGATTTAACTACTTGACCCATTATTCTACTTCTCGTGTGAAAATTGAATTAGAGTAACTTTAATGATTAAGATGTGCAAAGGTTTTAAACTTACTCTTATATAGAAATCAGTATAATGCTGACTGGGTACTTATTATGATATCCTTTTAAAATTCTGATTTATATTCAAAAAGTACAGAGAGTATATCTAAGTAAACTGAACTAGTATCCGACAAATTCGATTAAGAAATAAGTCAAACTTAAATACTTAATGAATAGAGGTGATTTTCGTTCAACATATGCGGACCTATAAATACATGTACTGGTTTTATAAATTGTAAAAAATTTTTTTCTTTAAAGTTATATTACTTTAACACTTGTTAATTGAACTTTGTCCATTTTTGGTACAATAGTAAAATCAGAATTATTTTACAATTTCTTTATTTAGTAAAACAAAACTGCATTAATTTCTTATCACATTTAAAAGATTTTGTAAGTAAGCAAAGTGATGAAGTGTTAATGACAAATTGTGTAACTGCATATTAGGTGTTCTCTAGGAACCTTTCTAATTTGAAGGTGACTCATAAATCAGAACATTTGGCGAACTGTAGTAACCATAACGACAAAGTCTTTTCTAAATTATTTTACATAAGAAAAAGTTAGCGGTGTCCTTTAATTTGACATTTAGATATATCGACGACGTTTTGTCAATTAATAATGACAATTTTCATACATATGTCAATGCTATATATCCCAGCGAACTAGAAATTAAAGATACAACAGAATCAAGCACACACGCTTCATACTTAGACATTAATATAAACACAGACGGGAAATTAGCAACTAAGCTATACGACAAACGCGACGATTTCGGTTTTCCCATTGTAAATTTTCCACATTTGAGTAGTAATATCCCTCAGTCACCCGCATATGGAGTTATTTCACAAATGATCCAATATGCCAGGGCGTGTACAACATATGAAGATTTCATATACAGAGGTAAACTACTCACTGACAAATTTTTGACACAGGGATATCGAAAACCGCGTTTAATGTCAACGTTCCGCAAATTTATAATAGTCTTGTTTGCAATTACTCTGTTTCACTAAGTGAAATGTTGAGTTGCCTTTTCGTTGGCGGTTTTTGAGACGTCTGTACGAATTGTGACGAGGATACACTCCTCACGTGTTTCATTGGACTTGACTGTGGACTCACGGCGGGTGAGTCCGCTCAACAGGGGATGCTTACTTCTCCATGGCACCTGATCCCACCTCTTGGTTTCCAGAGGTCCGTGTTTGTCCATTTTTACCGGATTTGTATCTATGTCCTGGACATTCTATTGTTTTATACTTTGGTATCTAATTTTTTTTATATTTTATGATCTAAAATCTCAGATACCAAAGTATAAATCTTCAGGATGTCTAGGATACATATACATATGTGGGGATATTGGAAAAAACACGGATCTGTAGAAATCTATAATAATAATAATAATAATAATAATAATAATAATAATAATAATAATAATAATAATAATAATAATAATAATAATAATAATAATAATAATAATAATAATAATAATAATAATAATAATAATAATAATAATAATAATAATAATGATAATAATAATAATAATAATAATAATAATAATATTAATAATAATAATAATAATAATAATAATGATAATAGCAATGATAATAATGTTAATAAACAGCAATAATTAATTATAACAATAAATATGACAAGTTTCACAGTAATACACGTAGTCAAGCTATATATATATATATATATATATATATATATATATATATATATATATATATATATATATATATATATATATATATATATATATATATATATATATATATATATATATATATATATATATATATATATATATATATATATATAGACACCAAAGTTTTCTTCATAAGTACACGAAACAGCATACAAATACCGTGCTGGTCATACATGGGCAACTGGAAAATACAGAGGTTGGATGTGCGACTAGATGAGTCATCCTCTACCTTCATTTAGTAATAAATATTAAAAAGTAGTTAAACAACTAAATACCAGAATTCAAAAGGTAGAAAAGTAAAATTACGGTGTGTTTATTGTATAATATTAAATTTGGTGAAATAACAGTTTCGTGTTTAATTGTGGCTGTTCAGATTGCACTTTATCGCATAATGTAGTGTGAAAGATCATTTCCAGTAAAAAATCTATGTTTAACGGGAGAAAACTAGGTTTAGCTCCTTAATGAGATTTTAGCGTTGTAGTTTGAATTAAATGGATAAAACGACATTTTATTGAGAAAAAATATGTTTTTCTGTGTTAAAATACTAATCACTGATATTTTGGTACAGGGAGATACCTAATCTATCTCGAGAAAAACTTGGTTGAACTCATTTTTGTGATTTTGCTGCGGATTAACCTAGACAATTAAATTATATCCTTTATCATCCGAGTGTAATATTTATGTCTCCACAATGATCCATATAACAGGGCATGTGCAATTTTCGACCATATCGTATACAGTGAAAACATTCTTAGTGATACATTGGTGTCACATTTTACGGGCAATATAATTATTTTCTTTGCCATGACCATGTTTTGCTAGCTTATTTATTAAGTAACTTATTTGACAAGAGTAGTTGTTTTTCAATTTGAGTGTAAAATTATGGTGGTTGTGACCGGTCGGAAGGGGATGTTTGCTTCTCCATTGCACCTGATCCCATCGGATTTTTCGAGAGATCCGTATCTGAGCAATAGTCACCATATTTATATATTGCTGTCTTGACATCCTAACACTTCACACTTTGGTATCTGTATTTTTGTACTTTTAAACTATCAAAGTAATATACTGTTTCAGTTGCTTTCATTATCCCCAAAATATTTCTTTAGTCATTAATTACGTGATGTATCAAAACTGATGCATTAACTCCCATACTCATTAAATGCATCCTAGTGAAGATTTTGTTTTAAGTTTAAGAATCGGAACCAATGTTCAGTGAACACGTAGACGAAACAATCACTCTATTGACTAATAAATCACGGTTGACAACATTATCATTAAATAAAAATAATAAATCATCATTCTGACAAAATAAGCGGGTTCTTTGTAGTTATTGCTTTATCAGATGCAAACCCTCATATAGCGATTTATTTTTATTTTCCGAATGTTTGATATAACGATTTTCTTTTATATGAAGGAATTTTAGTTTATTTTTTTTCTGGCGGCGTTTAATTGATTTATACTCAAAACAACCTGGACACAGCTGTCGACTATTTGATTGAGTTCATATTGGACACAATCGCGAAATAGTAACCAGATTTGTGCTTTTGTTTACACTTAATTCCAATCCATTGAAGAAGTCTGAATATATGTAATCGATTTCAACTATCAGGAATGATGAAAAACAGAAAGATAAATAAATCTTTTGTATATAAAACAGAAGAAAATTGTTACAACCTGTTCTAAAATCTGCGTCCTTGTTAAAAATCAACGGATCAAGATTAAGCTAGGTGCTTGCTTTTGTGGATAAAAGGAAGCCAACAGAGTAAGTATTATAATCAACAGTCGATTCTATAGAAACACCTTGATAAGCAGTTTCTTTTATTTTAATTTCTTCGATATTCTGAGGACAATACACCGCGGTTTCTGTCTTTATTACATGGATATGTAATCATACGGTTGTGATAGGATACTGCAGTTGGATATTGAAATTCCAACGAGTCTACTTTTCTGAATGGAATTCCATTCTTCCATTATATTTGATGAAGTCGTTAAAAGTGGAATGAATTTTCAAATTCGTGTACAAAATTAAATAAATAAGGAACATGTAACTAATGTAACAAATATAAACCCCACAACTGATTCTATCCGTATCTTCAATCTGCACTTGGTCGTCGTAGCGAAAGGATTCAATACAAGCTTTCATTGAATCCTTCCACCACAACGATCCAATCCCATGCACTCGGATGATACGGATAGAGACATAGGTGTAGTTTTGTCTATTGATTTCATAAAGTAAGGAGTACATCTGACTACGTTACGCAAGTTGAAGAAATAACTAAACAAGATTGAGTACAGTGTTTGTTTCCAATTAAACAAACGAAGAAAAAATAAACTTATCCCAGTAAGAGCTTTTATCACTTACATGAATTATGTATCAAAAGGAATATTAATTGATATATGAATCATATGAATTAGGTTTTCTACGCAGAATCAATTTACTGAAACCTATCTACTTCCCTTTCAAGATAGAGTTTGTGCATTTTCGTAAAATGAATTTTTATCACAAGCGCATTCACGTTTATTCCTTTAACTCTGAAACAAATTGTTAACACCTGGGAGAGATCACTGCTATTTTAATATCTGTTGGCACTAGTTCTACAAATTGTAGCTGTTTCTCCTACAATGATAAAGTAGAATTTCCTTAAAATCAAATCAATTTCTCATAGAAAATGAATCATTATCACAAGTCGCCCCTACTGATCCTTGTTTATCAAATTTAGATAAATAAACGAGGATCATTCGCCCTGTACCATAAGATGAATGGGGTGAAAAATTCAATCGTAAAGGCTTAACGATTACCCACAGGATCATACAGATAGCATTGAGACTGACAGTTCGGGGGAAAACGGGTACTTAAAATTCAATATTTCATCCTTAACATTCTTAAGACGCTATTAACTGTCGAGCTTGATGGAATCAAAAGTCCAAAATGATCATCAATCATTCCAAATGTCGAACCGTTGCTTTGATATTTTTGTGCAACAGTATTGTTTGTCACGGAGATGTAAGTGAAAAGTCCTTACATATATCATACTGCATTTGATAGTACAGCATTATGTAGTGGTGAAAGTACAGCAGTACAAACGAAACGTTGTAAAACGATAACCGAATAAAATGTGAATAGAAATATTTATAAAGTATTTTAGCTACGTTTCAAATTAACTAAGCTACAGAAAATTACAACACAGAATTACAATTAATCGTGTTTATCGAACTTGACTTTTTTACCAAACCTGGAGAGGTTTCCATGTAGCATTTGCATTTGGTTGTGGCATTCTGACAGAGGATGCTGCCTCCTTCCAGACACCTGGTCTCATCCTGTTAGGTAATCGCAATTGTTCTTCATGATGAGATCATCCGTATATCTGATTTGTCATGTTCTAATGGACTAATGGACTTGAGTTTCGATTATCCATGGTTATTTTTCCTTTTTACTTTGATACAGCAGTCTATTGTCTATAAACAATCACAATATTAGAATAACTATAAAAGATGAAATGTCTTTTTTAAGATGCTAAGCGACCCATTCCTTCTTCCATTATGAACATTGATGTTTTAATGTTTCGCCATTTTTAAAAAATTTCAGTTGGGAGAGAGTAAATCTATATTCATGAACTCTGTATATAAACATTTTACCTGATTAAATACATACACTTTGTTTTGAACGCAATGAAAGTGTTAGTTATCTATCTTAATGCATATTGTTTTATTTACTGTGCAAATATTGCATGGATGTCGCAAAACATGAAACAATACCTCTGACGGCAAGTCAGTTTTATGTCATTTTGTTTAATTTCAAGTATTTATTGAGCGAGAAATACCACAGCAGTAAATGTATTGAATTACATGGTATCATGAGAAAAATTGCTATGAGACGTATAAGTATAGTAACGAATTTCATGGTTTTTCATCAACACCAAGCAACATAGGCAAATTAGCAATTGAGAGAACTCACACAAAAGTAATATATAACAGAATTTTTGTCCGTCATAGATCTCTGTTGTGGAAATGATGGAATCAGATTTCATGGAAAAGATATTAAAATTATTAAAATGCAGCTGAACTTAATTCATATATACTATAGCTGTGTTTTCAATTCTAATAAAATTGTTGTATTAGAATTATATGTCTAATATTATGAACAATACCACAATTATAGTTTCACAAAAAGGGCAGAACAATCCCCAAGACGATCGTTTCTGACAAAAGACTTCATCAGTTGAGATCGAATTTGAAATAAGTGTATATTTCCGAAAGAAAAAGTTGTGCCTTACAGAGGCAAATAATAAATATATTCGTATTGCAAAATCCGTCAAAGAATACCCGCTGTGAAAATTAATATCTTAAATTTGAGATGTTAAGAATTGAATTTGTGCTATCGTAAAAATAATCGCCTGATACCGAAATACCAGGTACTGGTTTTATGTATACCATCCGGGAATCAAACAGTCCACCAGCATTGCCATGCAACTGAATCAAGTGATAGTACATTACATGGGATTTATTCATTTGAATATAACAGATTGTAACTTTCCTTTTGCTCAGACAAGGACTAAACAAATCTCTCTCTCATACGAGTAGGTAGCCTATACATTGAGTGATGTTAACTTATTATTGCATAGATAAAATGCATATTAAGCTACACAAAGAAAAACAAGTCTTCTCCGACTACAATTATATAGGATATTTTATAACTTTCCACCAGTGTAGGGTTGCTTTTTATAATACTTATCATTTTTCTTCTCATTTTCTCTAAATTATCCCTGCAAGTTATTAACATCTCCTTTTGTTGTTCACTTTTAAACTCCCCACAGTTCAGTATACCTCAATTTTCAAAGTTCTCGTTAATTACAAATGACGCGTTGTCAGAGGGAATACAGAATCCCATCGACCAAAGGCATCGGATTTCACTCGACAGGACGTCAATATAGTGAATTAATATTTCATCTGATATACAACAGATCATCCCGAGTTGACCGTTCTGAAAGTTATATTGTCTATTTCGACAAGATATGACAGAAATTATTATATCATCAATTTACAAAAGTCGATTAGAAACAATTAATGTCTATTTGAATTTTCCGGATAAACGCTACGTTTACTTTGATGGAATCAAGTTAACTTTGTTTTGCGTGTTTTAAATGCAATAACGAACATAAAAGATGACTGATATTTCTAATGCATCTTCTGTTTCATGTTGGAACCAGATATAAAGCAAAATCATTATACACAAAGGCGTCTTATTGAATAAATAAAAAATCGAGAGAAAATTGGGTCCTAATTTAGTAAACCAAGAGTACAATTAAAAAGGCAAACAAGCAGATGTATTCCAACGATACTGATCTCTGTTTTAATTGTGCAAACAAGAATATGAATTAATAGAGTCGTCAAAGCCGTGGCATGTTCATATCTAAAAATGGGAGAATGTCTACAAGTCTATAATTTTCTTGTTAAACTGACTTTTCATTTGGCTAATAAAAAGAGAATAGATATTATAGTCGGATGATAATTAAGGAACGGATAACAGTAATCATTTAATAAATAAACAGAATTGTGTGTTATCATGTTTATGTATTAGGTTATTCCTATGCAACACGAGAATACGACATACCCTAAATTGATTAACGGTAATTGTGATAAATATCGAAAAATAATGAAAGGAAACGGTTATTATTGAATAGATGAACAGAAATATGCGCCATTGTGACCAAGCGTCTGATCATATGTATTTGCAGATAATTTGCAGTTTACCCGAGACGGACATGGAAATCCAGAAACAACAGTAACGAACAAAGAAACGGATCTCTTAGGCTGCAATGATTTAAAGAATATTTCCTCTGTATGCTGTATGTTGCTGTAGCGATATTCTTCTGTCTACTCACGCAGGCACTTTATATAGCACAATGATGTTTCCATAACATCAAAGAGTATTTTTTGTTGTATTAAATGATGTAAGATGATTACCTCTTAATTTGATTTTTTTCCTACACCATGTAATAAATTAACGATGCATATATTCATAGGAAAGCAGACATTTATCTGATCATTATGCATACAGAACCCATAAATTAGCTTGCGCATCAGTTGCTGGCTGAGAATATCTTTAATAAAAATAGGAGAGTGCGCAGTATGTAGTAGTATTTTATGCTGTACTTCTTCTTAAATCATTGTGAACAAAATGGCGTCAAGTTCATTATCTGGTGTAATTGAACTGACTTTAAATTGCTTTTAATCAATGCCATAAAAGGAGCAATTGATATCTTCTTCAGTTGAATCCCTTATTTAGTTTCTGTTTCCTATGATTTACTTCATTTCTAATAAGAATCTGGATTACTTGAACACTAAATGTAATTGTAAAATTAGTAAATGGTGATTTTACCGACTTTGTAGTAGTGAAAGTACAGGATTTGTCAGTCATGTTTACAAATAGTTTGTCGAGCAGAATCACATAACGACATATGATTCGTTCCCGATACATAGTGGAAAACACTTTCTTCATTTATCATTTATTCTAAACAGCAACGTTTTAACAATATGAAGTATTAAAATTTTAAATCGATTTCATGACGATGGATGTCTTTAAAAATAAACTTTATTCACTTTACAACGATTAACAAACAAGAAAATGCAACTTATATAGATGTCTTTCGTTGTCTCCGATGTTGGCGTATAGGATCTTGCTTGGGGAGGAAACCCGAGTACATCCTGGTATTTGCGAGATAATACATTATAATGTTACTGCAAACTTTGGAAAAAAAATTCTAGTTCGGAAGGTATCTAACAAAATTTAGAAAGGTGAAACGATTGGCAGAAGACAAAAATTAACGAGCCGTCTACTTTGCATGCGCCTAAGTGAAACACAAAGTTATGTCCCTTGGCAATGTTGTGCAACAGTTGACGTATTACCGATAAACCGACAGTATTCAAATGTTCTTTTTGTTTTTAGACAAAACACACAATACATCTTTCAAAAGAAGTAGTCTTTAATACAAAGAATGGTTAACTCTATGAAATGAGCGTAGCTATAAGTAGTATTTACAAGTACCGAAGGCTCAATTTTGAATATTTCATCGTGCAAATGTACATTGCATGTATTGAAAATTTTCAATATTCTGCAGACGATTGCATTTTAGATATAATGTGACCCACTCGTGTATAAAACTCTATAATAAATATTCTACCATATATCTCTCTTTTCCCATGATACTTTAATTTTGATTATCTTAAGTCAACTGTATTTTGTTTCTCGTCAGTGACTAATTTAAGTCTAAACTATTTACATTGAGAAACTATTCATATCAGTTAGAATGACTACGTTAATATTTTCTTCATCCCAAAGCGCGAACAAAAGGTGTTAAGTGAATTTTAAAATAATTTATCTGCAGAGAACCATCTTTAAATTCATAGCGAAAAATAAGTTAATTGTAGCCTCAAAAGACTAAAGGAAATTTTGAAATTTTGTGTGATGGATCATCTCATCTTAGTATTGGATTATTTTCCAAAACAAGGACTCATTTGTTGTCAAAATTTCATTCAATCATCAAGCTGACGTGCATGGAGTAATATGGTGATATTTTATTTAACCAGCAGATGACGATCAAAACATATGATAAAATACATCTAACTCTATTATATCACTTGATACGACACCAATTATCTGTAAAAATAGTGTTTTTCACAAGATGTTTTGAAATATCGGATTATTAAACTTTTTGAATTACACACTTAGATGATTGACCGTTTTTTGAATTCAGACACTGTGATAGAAAAATAAACACAATCTAAGATTCACTTTCTATAAAAAAAAAATCTATTTTGCATTTACGTATGGTTTGGTAATTACGTAATTAACCCATTTTTTATGATATTTCGCCCATGTTTTCTTTCTTCAAAATACTTTTTTTATATAGATCTACGGAAATAAAGCCTGACATACCTATGCATTTTATTCTAGAAGTCACAGAAACTCACGTCATATATTTGTGATATTTTGTTTTAAATTGAAAAAAAAATTGTCTTTTCGTTACTTAATGCAATATATCAATATTTTTGTTTTCAGTTTGTTTGTTTGTTGTTTTAGATCCCGTCAAGAATTTTTCACTTATATTGAAATGTCACCAGCTTTAGGTGAAATGCCAAATTTTGACCTGTGCTATGGACTGACACCAATGCAGTGAGGGATCTTTTACGTAACACGGCTGTCATGACACGGGTCCTCGGTTTCATCCGAAAAACAAACCGAGCGTTTGTCGAAGGAACAGTCCCTACCAGTTTAAAAGTCTTTGGCCTGATCAGGTACCTGGAATTGAACTCGGGACCTTCCACTTGCAACTCGGATGTTCTACCACTAGACCAAGCAGTCTTGTTTTCAGTGATTATATCGAAGACAGTCACATGGAGACCGGTATAATAAAAATGAAGAAGTACCAATGGATATTGGAATATATGGAATCTCCAAGTCCATTAGAATATAACAACCTGGATATAATAATTGTCTCAACATGAAGAACAATTGAGAATCAATATAAGTATCGTAATTTGATATACAAAATTTACGGCATTGTTTGTTCTGTGTATATCCATTTATTAGTGTTAATTAAATATCACCATACAGCCTCGCTACCATGCATTATGACTTTGTCCACTATCAATGGTACGGTTCTTGATTTATAAATGAATTAGGTTTACATCATCATTCAATATTACTTTATTAAAACTTTACATTGATAAGCTATATGCACATAATTTTCAGTCTTTCCTACTGGGATAGCATATACATAAAAGTCAAACTCAATTTATTGTTTTCTACAAGATTGCATGAATAGGATTCAATAGTGGCAAATTTGCGATGGCCGCCTCTGAAATGTGGAATAGGAAGGGGATATAGTATTAGACACAATATATATCTGCTGCCAATAAATAAATATATCTGAAATATTCAAAGTTGTGCAGAATTGTTAATTCGTTTGCATTCTTCTTTTCTCTATGAAACTGTTTTTTTTTTTTAAATTCTTTTCCTTTTAAGGATGCAAGTTAAAACGTTCGTTCAACATGATATTTAAACGAACTGTAACATATTGAGGCACTACGACATCTCAATAGTTTAGAATGGTAAGTTTCCGTGTGGAAGTATCTTTATATTCACGTGATCTTCGTAGATATTGTACGCAATTACGGTAATTTGAATTTTGAATAGTGTTTCACATCACACTCAACATTTGTTTTCTTCAGTTATATGGTTTCTAATAGGTGGATAATAGAACCCGGTTACAATGTATCAGGGAAGAGACCACCGGCCTCCGCAAGTACACTGGCAAGCATTCTAAAAACAGATAAGTTTCACAGACCAGAAGTGAAAGACTCAATCCACTCGGACATAGAAGTTCATATCATTTTACCTGTTTAGGTATTGGAAATCATATTTCCGTCATACCAGATTCGTCAATGATCATACGATTGATACATAAATACTATTTTACAGACAAAGAAAAGTGGGTTACATACTTTGATGTGAATAGGGGTCATACTGAAAACATTCTACAGTGAATGGAGTGCTGCCGCAGCAGCATGGCCTCATTTTATCAACCATCTGACCTTCAATAGTTATACGATTTGGAAGTAATATATCTAGATAACAAACTGGAAAAAGTAAATAGAAAATGCTACATAATTCAGCCTGGAATATGTAACCAGTCTTTTGGGGAAAGTAAAATATATTAAAACATGGTTTTTATATCGGTTGTGGAAAAAATACTCAAGATAATAGTTGACAAGAATAATCTGTCGCCATATATATCCACTAAAGCGCACGAGTCTTTCGAATTCCAAATATAATCGTAGCAATGAGACACGTTGCCTTTAATTTCCTTTGATTAAGAGAACACTTGGGAATTCTCCTTCGACGTACGACACTTCAAACTTCCAGATTTACGGCTGACTGATATCTTTATTTCTAATGAAAAACTTACAAATTGTCTAGTTCAATAGCATCATGAGTTAAAACAAGATCCTGCGGGAGGCAATAAAACGAATCAAGCCATATCCTTCAAGACCATACCATCAAATGACGTGATATACATCCTTAATACGTCGCATTATATACGTTATCTTGACAGCTTTGTGTGTTTCGTTCTACCTAATTCTGATAGAGGGAGATGTTGCTGTCTGTTGTGCGTTGTAAAGATATATAAAGGAACATAAATAAAATGAAATAAGCATCAAAGTAAATTAAATCAAATATTTTGCCAGCGGAGAGCTTGTATTTATTTATCTAGTCAGCGTGCTAAAACTGCCTGAATATAATGCATTTCATTTGTCGTATTCAGGGTCTTCTTAATTTTTGTGGAATTTTTCCTTTTTTTCATTTTACACTTCATGTACGTACAAAAAGACAAACTATTTGACCAAAAAACGGACCGTTTTGCTATTATGGTTTGTATTATTTTGTGTTGCCATAACATAACAAATTCCCTGTCTGTGATTTTGTCACGGATTCTACTCGAGTCTAAGGTTTTATGTCTATGTTATTCTATCATCTGTCTAACTTTACATACGTCTCTTCAGCAGGGGTGTTCAAAAGTAATTTGTCTATAATGTTATTATATATTCTGTCTAAATTTACACACATCTCGTAGGAATGCTCACAAGTCATTTTTCTATCTGTTTACTCCGTTTTCTGTGTACGTACATCTCGTCAAGAGTGTTTTTGATGTGTTACTTCATATTCTGTGTGACTTTACGTATATCTCGTCAGGAGTGTTCACGAGTGATGTGTCTAACATGTTATTTCATATTCTGTGTGACTTTACGTATATCTCGTCAGGAGTGTTCACGAGTGATGTGTCTAACAAGTATTCTGTGTGACTTTACGTATATCTCGTCAGGAGTGTTCACGAGTGATGTGTCTAACATGTTACTTCATATTCTGTGTGACTTTACGTACATCTCGTCAGGAGTGTTCACGAGTGATGTGTCTAACATGTTATTTCATATTCTGTGTGACTTTACGTATATCTCGTCAGGAGTGTTCACGAGTGATGTGTCTAACATGTTGCTCCATTTTCTGTGAGTTTACGTACATTCGTCAGGAGTGTTCACGAGTGATGTGTCTAACATGTTATTTCATTTTCTGTGTGACTTTACGTATATCTCGTCAGGAGTGTTCACGAGTGATCTGTCTCACATGTTATTTCATATTCTGTCTGATTTTACGTATATCTCGTCAGGAGTGTTCACGAGTGATCTGTCTCACATGTTATTTCATATTCTGTCTGACTTTACGTACATCTCGTCAGGGGTGTTCATGAGTAATTTGTCTATAATGTTATTATATATTCTGTCTAAATTTACACACATCTCGTAGGAATGCTCACAAGTCATTTTTCTATCTGTTTACTCCGTTTTCTGTCTGACTTTACGTACATCTCGTCAGGAGTGTTCACGGGTGATCTGTCTCACATGTTATTTCATATTCTGTCTCACTTTACGTATATCTCGTCAAGAGGGTTCACGAGTGATCTGTCTCACATGTTATTTCATATTCTTTCTGACTTTGTCTCAGTGTTCAGTGATGTGTCTAACATGTTATTTCATATTCTGTCTGACTTTACATACATCTCGTCGGGAGTGTTCACAAGTACCGTTTCGATAGAGCCAAACAATGATGTCTTTCAATATAAATAGAACGCTTGCAGTGGTCTAGTGATGGAACCTTCGACTTGCAAGGTTTCGGGTTCGTGTGGTACGTAAAAGAACCCTCACTGCATTGGCGTCAGTCCATAGCACAAGTCAAAATGTGCAGCACTTCACCTAAAGATGGTGACATCTCACTTTAAGTGAAATATATTTGGCAGGATGTAAACAATAATCAAACAAACAAACAAATCCAATTCAAGCATTTCTCCGAAGGTGACACCGATTCAAAGTAAAAGTTAGAGTATTTCTGAATATTTTCCATCAGTTAAGTAGTAATACCCCTTAGTCACCCGCATATGGTGTTTATATTTCACAAATGATATGCCAGGGCGTGTACAACATATGAATATTTCATATACAGAGGTAAACTACTCACTGACAAATTATTGACACAGGGATATCGAAAACCGCGTTTAATGTCAACATTCTGCAAATTTTATGGTTGGTATAATAGTCTTGTTTGCGATTACTCTGTTTCACTAAGTGAAATGTTGAATTGCCTTTTCGCTGGCGGTTGTTGGGAAGTCTGTACCAATTGTGACGAGGATTAACTCCTCACGTATTTCATTGAACTAGACTGTGAACTCACGGCGGGTGTGATCGGTCGACAGGGGATGCTTACTCCTCCATGGCACCTGATCCCACCTCTTGGTTTCCAGAGGTCCGTGTTTGTCCATTTTTACCGGACTTGTATCTATGTCATGGACATTCTATTGATTTATACTTTGGTATCTGAGATTTTTTACATTTCAGTTAATAATTGTGTCCTGTCTGGAAGTTTTTACTTAGTGAAGCACTTGTATCCAAGTGGTAAATTAATGAGGCATGTCAGATACACATTAAATTCCTTGACTTTGCTAGGAGCCTTGCTGGGTAATGGGGGAACTTTGTCAATTTACTTGAATTAGGAAAGTGATAATGGTTAAAATCAAAATTAAAATCCGGCCACCTACATATGACTGAAAATGTGTGCCACAAAATACGAGAAAAACAAAAACTGTATCAGAACCAAGACATTCGGGTAGGAGAAATTACGAATACTGTAAAATGTTGTGCACATCTATAAAACAAAGTGACCTCAATTTCGATTTATTGACATTATTAGAATTTCAAGAGTAAACGTCTGACCGAATATGTGCTGGTTAATGTTTTGTCTACAGGTTGTGGACGTATCAATGCATATTAATTCAGATTTAAAACTGGAGAATTGAAATAGATATATTGGATTTCAAATTATTAGCAAAAATGTAAAGAAAATACAAACATAATGACTTATATGGAACGTGGCAAGTTTTAACTGGAGAACCATGGTGTTTCAACATGATTATTTCAGCTGAGGATTCGTCAACAAAAACAAGAAAACTTTAAGATATGTAGATTTAGCAGTCTCCAATGTAACGTTCTCTGCTGGGTATTTCATAATGTATTGCACTTAGTTTATGCATTTTACCTAACATTTTATTAAGAATGCGAGTTAGGTATTGAAATTTCACAGTTTTCTGTTTTCTCTCACTTGTTATCGCCAGTCGAGAGACCATATCAATAAAACAGTTCGTACGTACCTCACTTTATACCAATATGATTTGTTTTGACTACAAATTGTTAACTAATTTTCTCGTCGATGAGTATAAAGAAATAAAGTTAACCACAATTTATGACTTGGTATCCACATATCTTCAAATATAACACTTGAATTCACAGATAATAAATGTGGTGTTTTCGATCGATTCAGGAGAATATCTAAATTAAGAACATGATTGTTTCCCTTTCTCTTTTGATTGTATTTGCACCTCCTTAATGCGTCATGCCTTTCATTTAGATAACGTTTGGAATGGAATTAAGAATTCTGTAAGAGGCAGTATTCAAAATGCAAATATTAGTATTCCTTTAGTGTTTTACACTGTGTGAAACAATTAATCAGTCCGCTTAAGATCAGACACTTGGAGCCACCTTTCAAGCGTTTCCAAATTTTCATTACCATTAAAGTAATTCTTAAGATTTTACCGGCGCCCTAATACATTTGTAGGAACATTGCCTACACGATTCCATTCGAAATACATTTGCAAAGTAGCTTTTACTATTCTCTTCCTCCAGGGGTTTCCGTTTACATCAAATTAATTATTCTAGCTCTTTGTTTTGTATCATGAAAAATAGTTCCGAACCAAAATATTCATGGAAGTTACTTCCACCGATATCACATACAGCATCAAACAATCTAAGATACAATGTATCTATTTAATTTTTGTTAATTCGTTATTGTATTTCTGAGATTACATGTAATAATAAAAATATAATAGAAAATATATTTTGTGTCACTGAGTAGGTCAGATACAAATGGAATCAGTTCTTGATCTATTTTCTCAAAATACGTTTTTGTATAAATGTTATCTAATATAGTTTTGCATTGGACTCAAATAGTATAGCTACAGACAGGCCTATGCTATGCTTTGAATTTTATATCAGAATGTCAGATATTGTAACAGTACGTTTATTAAATGTTGATAAATAGGAATATAATAGTAAATAGTAAACATTAATTATTTAGAACATAAAAAATTTCACTGTAACATAACATCAGTGTTATATATAATTCATTTTATTTCCTCCTACCTCCATCAAAACACTCACCAATTTCAGAAAAAATATACACAGCAGTTTATAAGATTAGGAAAGTTTCGTGTTATCAAGTTAATGAAATGACGCGGAAAATGAAATTTTATCTGCGACTAATTATACGCAAACTTTAAATGAGAAAACCGCAGACAGATGCATGACGATATCTGTTATTTATTTTTTTATTCATCACATAGAACTTTTATATTAACATAACTTAAGTATTATATGGGATATACACTTCCTTGCTCAACGGTAGAAGGAAATAAAGGGGTTAAAGGATTTTCTAATCACAGTAAACAACTCGATTATGTTTACTGCTTGTCGAAGTGTGTATTTGAAAAATGACCCTGTTTGTGCCCCACGCCATAATTAACAACATAAATATAAAGAGAAAACGCACCTGCCAGTCTATGATATTTTCACTATCCCATGTTGTTAAGAACTTATTGTAGACTTATATATTCTTAGTTTCTTGTATCTAAGGTAACTATTAATAACAGCAATTTATTAACAATCAATTACATAAATACAGTGCCATGACTCTCACCACTCTTCATTTTAACTAAGTTTTAATTTGACTATTTAAAAAAAAAGTTTCAGGACAGATTGAGTTTTATTTCTTTCTTTAAAGAAAATGAATTTTATTATAGGGAACATATTTTGACACTCTTCGTGTCAGTTGATGCTATTTCTGATTGTTTAAATAAATCATGCTTGTAGCTACAGTAACATCCTTGTTTTCGGTAAATATATTACCTAACAAACTTCACTGGTTTCACAGCATAAATAGAGAATGTATCAAATAGCAATTTTCTTGGCTACCATAGAAAACACATTGTTTACGAAAATCTGCAGAATGCATTAATTGCATTTTTAGTTGGTAATTTTTGCCAATTTAATAGACGTTGAAAGATGAGGTAGAAAGATGATGACAGATATGCATGCCCTATGTCAGAATCTATCATCATAAATTTCATCAAAACAGGCGGTTGTCACTTTCTACGTAGTTTGATTGACATATCACATCAACAGTAATGTTTTGCCTTTTCCATCAAAGATAATTCTTACACCTTTTACAAGACTGCTGGAAGTTTTGATATAACATATTCAATCATTAAACATTAAAACATCCTTCAACATACTTTGTCTTCTCTTTTCTATTTAACGACTTAGGATTTTACATGTAGCGCACATAACAGATTTACCACACACTCTGAGTGTGCAATATCATATTTTATCGTAACTGAAACACAGGAGTCACGTTTCCATTATAAATATCATTCTCTATCAGACCTAACTCGATGATAAATTAGACATACTATTTTCGATACGTTCTTTCTTTGAGGATACCTCTCAAGAGGGTTCCAAATCTATTACATTTCAAATAGATAGAAACGATCTGTTTTCCATGTTGTACATATATATCAACTCTGTATGTGATAAAAGTGACAAATTGCTCATGGGAAATTCCAGTTTAGTCATTAAGATTTAACGTATGATAAAGCGACGAGAATATGAGATAAATTTATCATTTTCCTTCACGCGATGGATACCACTGACTACATGTAATGACACAAGTTATTTGAAATTTTTGTAATTTAGACAAAGAATGATAAGAAATGTCGAGAATTGAGATTTTAGTCAATTTTATGATTAATGTCAGCAGGTTTTGAATAATTTTGTCTGACATTCTGCTGGTTTTATTTATGACAGAAAACAAACAACAAAACAAACGTACAACAAGATCCTCGATTGCTTCGAGTCATCACTTAAATTGAACAGGATTTCTCATGTGATGGATGGGTTTTTGTAAATATGAATGTAAGTATACGTGTGTGTGTGTGTGTGTGTGTGTGTGTGTGTGTGTGTGTGTGTGTGTGTGTGTGTGTGTGTGTGTGTGTGTGTGTGTGTGTGTGTGTGTGTGTGTGTGTGTGTGTGTGTGTGTGTGTGTGTGTGTGAATTAATTACTGAAACATTCCTTTTAAAGCCCGATAGAGGGTAACTCATTGAGATTCAAATTTTGATCACCCACTACTCTATGAGGTGCATGTTTTTTGTTTTATTCCCAAAATCATTTATGATTTACGTATGGACACATCAGTATGAGTTACTTCCCTTTATTGTACTAAACAACATATGAGATTCAATCCCTAACATGTTTCCTATCTCTACATCATAGATGAAAATCTATGGGTTTGGTGTTTTATTTTTCTCACAACATTTAATCTGAAACAATATATTTTATGTTAAAAATTAAGAAACATTAGTATCAAGTATTTCCTAAGCCTTCATATAGATCAAAGGATACATTTAACCGGCCTTAATTTTTCCTACATCACAAATACGCGGTATGAGGCTTTGTACCATTAACATCATTACACGTTTCAATTCTAATTACAAACCAAGCATGCTGTTTTTAATATGATTTTTGATATCCGTGTCTTTCTTGACGCGACTTATATCCCTCAGATCCTTACTAAAACTAGCTGGATAGTTTAACATTTATGTTTTATTAAACCCTCCTGTCAATCATCGTAATTGAAAAATTCGTTTCCTCTGTGATGTAGATTGTTCGTTTGTATCACGCATGTGATAGAATGAAATTATTTTTAAGCTTCAAAGAAGTTTATCTTCTTCATAACGATAAATTGTGAATACATTTACGATTTGATATTCCATAAGCTGTTGATACATAAACATCAGTAGTTGGATAGTGTTAACAGCATGTAGGAGATGAAAATTATGTTATTTTACGGGATTTTATAAACTGACAGAACAGTAAACTGCATTGTACTGCAGTGGACCCTATACAACATCAATGTTACGTTCATTTCTTCTAAAAATCATGTACATAACTACCACCAGGTGCAGATTTTAATTACAAATATATTCAAAAATATAATTCGAGAAAATTTGTTATTCATACTTCATTTTAATATTTTATTAAAATGCGTCATTACTAGGATTTCAAAACATCCAAGTTCCGATATAATGTTTCAGTTTATACAGCGACACTGTTTCTTAAAAAGTTATATAAATGCATTTCAGAAAGGGTCCCATGGACCTTAGTATGCAAATTAAGGATGTGTTTTATATATTTTGTTGTCGGAGATCTTCGAAATTGCTAAATACTGTATCCGGCAATTTACAAATTATAGATATAAATAGAATTTGTGTTCTACACGTTTGGTCAATTTTCTGCCCTGTAATGCTATTCCCTAAAGATACTTCATTTACGATAAAATGAGAATGTGCGTACCAGTTACCTAGACAAACTGTCATCATAAATAGGAAATGTTTTGTCATAAATGTCAGCTAGCCATCGACATTAATACAGAAATGGTGTAAAATTTGTAAGCAATTATCATAGAGACTATAAATCTACATGACACTATACATCATTGGAAACATATTCCACTGCTTCCGGAAACTGACATGTATCATACCATCAAATATTTGTTTATTATTCTTGAAAGCTTTCCGATGTGGAATACAGGACATGTATTTCCATTTTCCGGTTAACGGAAAAATAATCAGATATTTTTGAAAATGAGAAATATATATATCCTCTTGATTCCTATAAGATATATTCCGAAGTTATGTTTTATTTCTCAGTTCGTAACTCAAACCTGATAGAAATCAAATTTTCTGTTTTGACTTGAAGTGACTACCAGTACTTGGGGAGAGAACGAGTTCATTGAACAGTATATAATTCCCTTGATTTTTGCATGACAATCATGAATCTAATCAGAGAGAAAACACATATGGTACACATTTTACAGAATAAACATAGGTTTCCAATATGATAAAAGCATGTCAGAAAAGATAAGAGGCTGTTTGATCGTAATTAATGACTGCCTTGTAACTGCCAAGAGCATCTCTCTCTCTCTCTCTCTCTCTCTCTCTCTCTCTCTCTCTCTCTCTCTCTCTCTCTCTCTCTCTCTCTCTCTCTCTGTGTGTGTGTGTGTTGACGTATTATAACGTAACTATACAATAGAACCGTATAAGAAAAAACAGAACTCGATCAAAGGTTCTCTTTGTCTAAAGTTTTCTTTATGTTTATGCTATAAAATATTAAGAATACTTGATGTAGTGTTGCAATTTTCTACGCCTGATCTGTTGTTGTGTCTGTGGATGTAACATTCATTTTGATTGGTTGTTCCGTCTTTCTTGCAAACAAGTCAAGACGGGAGCTGTGCTGTCAATCATCAGACCACCTTGAGCGCATGTTTACAAACAGAAATAGGATGATTGACATGTCTTTTTCCTACATCACCGTGGAGTAGAAATTTGCCGGTGCCTCTTGTGTACGTACGATGAAATGAAAGTGATGCTGTGTTTTACTTTCCAGTCAGGTTATTTAAGACGATGAACAACAATATAATCAGGAGTTTTGATACAAAGATTGTCCTTTCTCAAAAATACAACGGAGAGCTTATCAGCACCTGTCTTACATACCGAACTTACAGTATATCATATTATGATCTCGTATATAGCAAACAT